>JAMQGT020003746.1:0-209077 GCA_024447675.2 Pterophyllum scalare | reverse complement strand
AGTGTGGGAGCAGACAGAGATGCCCAGTGACTCAGAAGAACTATAATGTGTTAGTTTTTTTTTCTTTCTTTCTCTCTCTTCACTGCCTCAGTGGATCAGGCTGTGATACTGTGATTCTCTGGGCGCATCCTGTTTAATGTTGTGTTAACAGCAAGAGGAAGACAGCAGGTCATATTTGCATTTGGCAAAATCAAATTGGAAGTCAGCAAAAAGACATACTGTCAGTACTAAGATGCTGTATTCCTCCAAAACCTTAAATATTTGAGTTGTGTCCCCATTTCTCCTTTCTTATTTCAGTTAAACAGTAACAGGAAGCTCAGCTGGCAGAAATAGGTGCTTTCCACCAAACAAGTATTGTAAACTGTATACTTAAACTTTCTTGTGGTCTCTTCTCCAACCAGACCAGATGGCACACAGGTCATCTATACCATGTGAAGAATGTATATACAAATATTCCAGTGATGCATGTCTTCAATAATGGAGATTGTTTTGTTATAACTGTATCCATTTTGACCTATTACTGTAATTGTGAAATTCAGTGAATATATATATCTATTTTTTTTCTTTTTGATAATCTGAATTATTCAACTAGTATATGTTGTTGGAAAAAAAAACACACTACTGCTATTCTTTAGTATTATAATGCAGAGTGCCAGAAAGCTGTCACTACCTACCTCTCCAACTCAGTGAGCTGTTGTTTTGAAATGATATCCCTGCAGTGGTTTTCCGTGGCTGCCTACCAATCTGTTGCAACGCACAGGTAAAACCCTCAAATCGGTCGGCAATATTGGTGAACAAACAATCCAAATTGTGACTGAAGGAAAAATTGTTTCAGTTCTTAGGATTTCAGCTCTGGATGATTCAATGATACATGTTGTGTGTTTATGCGATCTGTTGCTTTTTATAGAACTGAAGCACGAGGATGAGTAGAAGATCTGTTTACAGTGCAGACAAAAAAACTAGTATTATTTTTACACTGAAGTCAGTAATAGCTGGCATTTTTCCATCATGCCTTTAGCAAAACCATGTCTTTTAATACATTCAGCAGTGTGCTGATCAATTATTGCATGCATTATTTACAACTGATCTGCTATCAAAAAAGCCAAAAAGAACTTTTTTTTTTCTTGCTGATGCAGTTTTGATGATTGATTGTACTTGATTGTACATAAAGAGAAAACTTTTCTTCTCTTTCCTTTTTTTTTGAGAGGGGGGGGGGTACAATAGAAGTTGTCCCATGTTTTGCCAGAGCAGCACTTTTATTGTGAAGCGGCAACAGTAGCAAATGTTCTGTTAACAGTAAGTTAATATAACAGTGAGAGACTGTAGAGGGAGTGAAGTGTGAGGATGTGCAGTGAGATAAAATTACAAACAATAATGCTGGATTACATGCATGCATGGTTGCTTGTGCATGCATGTAATGATATAATTGGATTTAAGCATAGAATCACAGACCCGTGCCACTAACAATGATAATACTTAGACAAGAGATAAATACTTAATGTAAATGGATTAAATGGGTTTTGCACACAATCAATCATAGATAGTGTTTAAATTTGGGTTTCACAATAAGAACATATTAAGGATTATTACTTAATATTTTATAAATGTACTTGCTCTAGTTTTTTATAATATATATATATATATATATATATATATATATATATATATATATAGGCATCCGGTTCCTATGATGTAAGTGTTGATCAAATGATGACAAAGGTTGTTTTTGTTTCTTTATTTGTTTGTTTTGAACTTTTTAAATGCAGAATAGGCATAAGCTTTTTATATCCAGATTTTTTGTCCTTTCTGTATAGGTCTTTCATATTGTACTGTAAATACTCAGTTCTTTAATTCAGTCTTTTGCAGATCGTGATCATACTGTACACTTACAAAGAAAGATCCGACAATATGTGACTCTGACATTCAGTGGAACAGTAGCATATATGTACGTAACATGAAGCATTTTCAACCTGTCTTAAGGCTACGCTATATTTTTCTAACAGTGAACACCTGTCAAAAATGTCTTATATAATAAATGCATTTACGTGTTTGCTGTGTTAATTTTATACACCAGTCTTACAGCAGTAGCTGACTGTATTTCATGTAGCAGGTTTACATGTGAGCTCACATGTAGCATATATCAGCTGATCTAAAGGAAATGCTCTGTGACAAGTGTGACAAGTTACTGAATTCACCTCTTTCATAAAAGATTAGGTGTGATATGTTTAATGCACAACGGCATTTTCCAGGGTACTGCATGTTATTTTGTCATGCACTGATTCAGGCTGGGATGCAAATCTGACCTTTACAAGTGAAGAAAAATACACACTGCATATACGATGCCTACAAACACCAAATAGTGAATGCAGCTGCATGGTGGCACCAAATGAATCAGTCATGTCATCAAAAAACAAACTGTCTGGTTGCATTTCCATCCTTATCACATACTGTCAGCACACAGCCAAGGATCCCTTTGTTATCCTCTTCAGTTGAACGATTGACTTTATCCGGATTTTTTCAGCAGCAAACACAGTCCAATCAAATTATGCATAACGGGCAGAACTTATGTTCCCACCCAGCAAAAACACACTGAGAAAAAAAAAGGTGAGATTTGATTAAAAATTCAGAGGTGAAAGTAATATTTTCAGGTCATTGAAAAAGAATACAAAACAGATCCGTCATTTCTTCCTCCGCATACAACCAGCATCTTTTAACCCAGTCACTTTTTAGTGTCAGGCAACATTATTTACCACTACACCACCATGCTACCAAGTTTTTACTATTCTCAGTCATCTAGGTCATGGTATTCTAAAATGCTTGAAGGCAAATGGACTTCAATTTCTTCATTTTTTTTCCACCTCTCATCTGAGAGTGACAAGTATTTAACCCCTTTGAGGTAGTCCTGAGAGTTGTTGGCTTAGCCTGTCAACATGTGAGTCAATAAAAGGTCACATGAGCCAAGGTGTGAATCCTTTGTGAGGCATTGCTCCACCTTGCCATCATGTGAGTTATTAAGGCCACATGGGTCATTGCATGAGTGGGAGTTGAAACACCTGGGAAAGGATCTCAAGACTCCATTATAGGTGGCTCATAGTCGGTGTTGTAAGCCACCACCTCTGTTCAATGATGATCATTCACAGTGGACATATAGATGGCCTCCTTTACTCTTCTCTAGGTGTTGCTGTACAGCTGAGTCTTGTCCTGATAAGTGAGTCCCAAACAAATAAGCTTACCATGCAACACACAATGAGACAACAATGAGACATAAGCCTATGATCACTGTCTCGTATTATATATGTTTAAAAAAAAAAGGGACATGCATAATGTACCATTCATCTAATCAACAGACATTTGCTCAGTCAATTTACAGCATGAGGAAGATTATTTTTTAACTTCAATTGTTCCAACCACATTTAGAGATAAAGCAACATGTTTTTAAAGGCCATGACTGGTCAATCAGATTTAGCCCAGAAAACAGTGTCCATGGACATCTGGTCCTCCGGTGGGTGTAACAGGAGAAAAGAAGTGATATTATGTGTTTTATCAGTAACGAGGCCATCAGAATACTATTTTTGTTTTTTTTGTTTTTTCAGATTGACGTTTCTGTAGCTAGATAGTGTCAATGACTTCAAAAGAACTGACAATAATTCACCATTGAAATGCAGTAATGTAGACTAATTATAAATACTAGGTTTATCACACTGCTATGACAGAAAAAAATCAACTTAATGCATGTCTATTTTCAACAGAAAAGTAAAAAAAGAAAAAGAAAAAAATGGGTTAGATCATAAAAAATATGAGGACTCATGTTGTAAGGACAAGAGCGTACCCTATAGCATCCACAAAAGCACAAAACAGAACAATTAGTCTTTTTTTTTCTTAATAAGAATAAATACTGTAAATGGAACATAATAATGCAGTTATATAACCTCATTTTTAAGCCGGCATGAATTTAAAATCTCTTTTGTGCTCAAAAAAAAAAAAGCATATTTGAACATCTACTTCTATGCCAAATGGACAGACTTTATTCACTGAAAAAGAGCATGTGTTGCTATTCGAAGCTACAGTGCAATAAGGGATACTGTGAAGAAATCTATTCCAGTAACCAAAGCTTTTACATAATGCTGAATTAGTTCTTTTTGTGACAAAAAAAAAACGCATAATAACAGACAGAATAATCTTCGCAAAGGTAGTGGGTTTCACAACTGCAGTGAGTTTCAGTTGTGAAATATGGTATTTGGAAAACACAGATGTCCCTCATAGAAGGATTTCCTGACTCACAGAGGAATTAGAATCCATTATCTTGTTGTTTTGACACGCACTTCTCACACTCATATTTAGTTTGTCCTAACAAAACCCTGACCCCCGTGATGGGACTTCCTCTTCGTATGGGCTGTTTGTTCAGGCTGTTCACACAAAAGCACACCTCGTCCCAGCTCTCTGTGCTGCTTTGTGATACTGTTGCATTATGCGGTGGCATGTACTCAACTTTGATAGTGTTTATGTTAATGGGTTTTTTTTTTTGTTTGTGTGCATTTTTGTTGGAGATTTATGAATAACTTCTAATGAGCAAGAGAAGTCAAATGATGCATTAAATTTTAATGCAGCTACAATTCAAGTACCTTAGATGAAGTAGTATATTCCTCAGTGGGGGTAAAGGCAGAAATACAAAATATCCAAGAGGAGCCTGTTTTACAGTACTGGTTTCATCAGCATGTATAATGGCTATCAAAGTTGTTGAGTTGCATGCACATAAATGATTTAGGACCATTTCGTGCAACAAACAAATATGCAATTGCCATTATCAGAAGTATGCTAGAGGATGTTTCCCAAGTGAATCCAAACAGTGTGAGATTCTGAGTGGAGCACATACAAAAATACCCCAAGGGGTGTATCAAACAAAACCCAGCAGAAACAGACTGTATCATTGAGATATGGAATGTATACAGCACACAAAATGTCAATGCACGCAGGACTATAAGAAACTAGAACAGGCGAGTGGAAGGACAAGTTGTCCCAATTAGCAGCATGTAGCAGGAGGAAGTGTTGGTATAAATGGTCAGATATCCCTGTCAGATTATACAGTGAGAATCAGATCATACTTTTCACTGGACACAATGTGAAGTATTTTGCTCTTCTTGATCCAAACACTGCATGTGGCACTAAACATTCTGCTGTAGAGTCTCCTTCCAATGGAAATTCAAACAGTATAAAATATTTACAAAGCACTTTGTTAATAACACATTATCTAAAGTTACTTGCATGTTTTTTTTTTACTTTCTACTGAATGATGCTATCCTCTCAGTCACTGCATGAGTTCTGTAAGCATGCTCACACCTGATTTAAAGCTCACGTGGCAAGATGGTGTAGTAGTATCCAGAAAAATGGGAACAATTCTGTAGAATTCACAAAGATCAAGCTGCTACACGATGAGAGCAGTTTCATTATATATGTAAATACTCTGCTTTGAGCAGCAAAACAGCAGAAGATCTGTAGAGAGAGCTTTAAAAACCCCCAAGACAAATATTTCCCCTTACAACAAGCCACATTTACTTTACCAGCAAACCTATGTAAAGCAGCAAACATTCTGCAGCTGCAAGCTTGCAACCTAATTGAGGAAACAGATCGAGTGAAGTGAAGCAGAACTGATTAGATCTTCCAGCATTCTCAGTGGCAAGACGTCATTGAATACACAAAACCCCTGCAGGACTAGAAGCCATGGGCGTAAGACTGCTGATGCTAAAAATGAGGGAAAAAAACACCAGGAAGCAACACCTTTTCAAGGATTTGAAGTTGTCTGTCATTACAAAATGAGGGTTGTATACTGTTATTGTACTTTGGTTTAAATTCTGGTATGAAGCAAGAGTGAAAGTACTGACTGCAGCAAGAGGGGTCAAACCCAGGGGATCTGTGATGAATACAGACAGATTGTAGAGGCTGGGATGAAAAGGTTCTGACCTACCATCACCTACTGTGACTGTTTTATACCTTTCCAACAGCCATTGGCATCTTTGCTAAGTGGTGGTCACAATACAGCCAAAAGGGGAAGTGGAAGAGATGATTTATTTTTTTTATTTTTTTACTAGAACTACAAGATAAATGTTTAAATAAAAAACTGCTGTTGCATTTTTCCTAATTGACCTCACATTGTTTAGTTTTCTATTCTCTTTTTCCACTTTTCCTCCCCTATAAACCAGATCATGTAGTTGAGCTGACATTTATCTCACTCATGCAGTGCATAATCATAGGTTTACAGTGTCACTGATGACAAGGTGACAAAACTCCGCTTCACTAATTTGTGTACCCTTGCTGCACCCTCCACATAACTATCCCATTTTTGGCTACAGCCACTGTGCACATTAGTTCATGTCAAAGTCATATCACCACAGAGTGCTTTGTGCTTAAATTATAATTATTATTTGTGCTCACTCAGACTTTTGCTTTTGGGTGGTTTGCCTTCACAATCTGCATGTAGGATGTGCAAGGGTTTATTTAAGTGTCTACTGAATGCAACATATACCATAAATATACTATTTACAGCAAAATGTTAACTCACCTTCTTGGCTCTTGATACTGCATTGCAAGTGAAAGTCCTCCACCCTAATTTGACCAACTGGCTTACAAAGATACATAGCTAAAAGATATGACTTTAGACCTTAATTCTTCACCACAGCTGGTTTATGCAGGGCTAATTGAATTTAGTGGAAGCAGAGAATAGAGACTAGTCTGCGAGCCGACATTGCCAAAAAGCCCACCTCCAGAATGGTGGTCTAATTTTTGCAGAGCCTACTGTGTAGAGATTCTGTGGCAAAATATCAAGGCCACAGGTAATTCATCTTCTGGCTCTAGCTCTGCTTTGCAACCTAATTAAATGAATAAAGATGTGAAGAAATCTTCATTTCCGTAGGGATAAACACATTGCTGGATGGGAAAGGTACGAGGAAAGGCTGGCTTTGTAAAGCAAGAATAGAGGCAGATGAGAAACCACTGGCTGGGAGATACTGAATGGCTCAACACTTTTGAATAGTAAGGGGAAAAACTGCTCTGATTTACATGCAGCTGCAGTTGCTGGCTCATTTGTTTTGATAATAGCTCATCCTGCACACAGAGCTGACTCCACCATATATATCTGAGTTAACAAACATTTCACTTCTTGTGTTAATACACCACATTGAAAGCAATGGGAGTTACACGGGACAATGAAGAAGCTTGTGTCACAGACACAAGCCACACTCGAGTGTACTGGCTGACAGTTTAAATACTGCCTGCATCATCAATGAAACATCTGGCTTGTCTTTGGTGTCTGCTGCAAAAAGCAGTCTTTCTTACAACTTAGTTCCCTCAATTTCCTCACTCATCAATTTTAAGGGGTATGCAAATGGACAATTTCTCCAGCATCCCTGGGAGCCTTCATGGTTACAACAACAGGGCAATAAATTCTCATTATGGCTTTCCTTCCTTGAAAAGCAGAAATTGAAGTTTGGATATTTGCGTTTAAGGTCCTAAGCAATTGGAACAAATGAGGAGATGTTGCGTAGGGATGATAGGCTTCCAGCCTTAATCAGGTCCCCTCTAAACCCCCAACCTTCCACCCAAAACACCCACCCCTCCACCAGCTCTACAGGGAGTGTCAATGATGAAGTCAGCCACGGGGAGCGACGGCCCTGCGCCACTGTGCTCAGCCTCTCTGCCTTCTGACAGGCCCATATTTCACTAGACTCATTCTCCAACCTCCACTGTCACCGTTCCCTGCATTGTCAGGGGGGTGACTCCCATCATCAGATCGGTGATTTCACAGCCTGGTGGCAGCAGCACTCCCTCGCTGTAGCTGACTAAAATGGCCCTGCTCCAGACAGCTGGGTGACCCCTCCTTAGTAGCTGGCTCTGGTTCCTCTCATCATGCACACGTAAAGATGATCTAGTTTGGGATTTTTTCTAAATGATGCCAATATTTTTGGGAGCTGCAGATGGGTTTATTTTATTTTTTGTTAGAACAAAATCCAGCTAGGACTGCACCCTTGTCGTATTTCAAAAGATGGACAATGTCACCCGTCACTATGTTGTTAAAGGAATAGTATGATTTTTTTTCTTTACCAAATACAGTACACCAATCAAAATTTTGAACACACTGTGTGTACTGTGTACTGTATGCACAGCCTTTAGTATGGCTCATAACTGGAAGAAACAAAACAAACTAATGCAAACTATTACACAGCTGTGAGCAGTGACTTAGTAAGCCGCTAGCATTTTGCATGCTTGCTAACATAGCCACATATGAGAGTGATACTGATCTTCTCATCTGACTCTCCTCCAGGAAGAAACCGTTAAACTGTTTAAAGTCAACATAAACATACATGAATTATTATTAGTAGTATTTACGTGTAATCATACTTTTTTTGCACGGCAAGAAAATCTCCGACTGTAACCAGACTTTAATGTGACTGTGGCCCAAAAGATGTTACCATATATTATAAAGCTTGAAAATCATAAACAGCAATTCTGTATGCTGATCACCATATCCACATTCAACTTTTCAACTTCAGCTTTTCTTTCTTTCTTTCTTTTTAATTAGAGATAAAAGCGTGATTCCTACTTCAAATCAGAGCAACCACTGATGATCTCTGTGAACTTGTTTGATTTTAGTTGCTATTATGCTGATAATGGCATCTTGCAGCAAGATCAGTCATCATGCAAAGTCAGTGGTTTCTTTTGGGTCACCAGATCTGAGGGCTATCATTAAAGGCAACCACTTAACAGAGAGGCAAATGGAAAATTTTTCAAATAATTATGGACATAATTATTATTTACTCCATTTTACTTCTGATTCTATTTTAAGCCAGCTTGATCATTAGCTGCCCAATTTGCAGGCAGGGGCAGAATTAAACAAATGACTCCCACATGCTGACTTACTCTTTCTTTGGGTCATTTGTTAAATTCAATCTGAAATTTTCTGTGTAATTCTTGCCACGAGCAGGTCATGGTTAGACGATAATAATTCTATCGATCTTTCTTCACTGCATGAGCGTTCACAGTTTACCTGGTTATGTCTATGAACATGAGGGAACAGTTACAGGAAATGTGTCGGGTGTTTGGACTCCAGCGCCATGTGCACATCTGTGCCTGAAACACGAGCATAAATGCATGCTTCTGTGTGTATGTGTGTGTGTGTGTATTTAACAGCATAAAGGGGCAGTCTGTCTCTGAGAAAGACCCAGTATGCACCATCGTGCTATGCCCTTTATATGCACCTTACTTTGTTCTTTCACACAACCCTTCAGTTCTTCATTGTTGGCATGACTAATCATGAGGGAGAGGTGCTTAACAATAACATTTTGTGTAAATGTGGTATTAGCTTTGTAATTAACTCAGTTGTGATTTTCATTACTTTTTCAAATTAGGAGACCAGGTTTTTAAATATTTTTATGTTTCAACTACAATACATCTGTCCTTGTGAAAGAGAAATACATTTGCAGTCTGATGCGTTGCCTTTTGTAGATGACTTAAAGCAGTCCAAAGCTTTACTGGTTTGGTTCACATTTTGGACACAGCAGGTGCTTATTGTTGATGAACGTAGTGGGGGATTTATTACTTAAATCATAATCAAAATTGTCCTTTATATCAGCTGGATGTGTAACAGCAATCGCTTATCAACAAGTTCACTGTATCAGGATGAGGAGTGAATCTATTATCAGTGTATTTACAGATTGTTTCTGCTGAAGTAAATACACGTTCACTAAATAAGGTACACATGTTCAGTTGCTCATTAATGTAAATATCTAATCAACAAATCACATTTAGGCACATAGACGTGGTCCAGACGAACTGCTGAAGTTCAAACTGAACATCAGAAGTGAAGATTAAAGTGAATTTAAATGTGGCATGGTTGTTGGTGCCTGGCTGGTCTGAGTACTTTAGAAACTGCTGATCTGCTGGGATTTTCCCACAAACTATCTCTGGGGTTTACAGCAAAGGCTCTGAAAAAGTAAAAGCATCCAAGGAGACACTTCTCTGTCTTGCTGATGCTAGAGGTCAAAGGAAAATGACTTGAATGCTTTGAGCTGACAGGACGGCAGAAGTAACGAAAATCACCACTCGTTACAACCAAGGTAAACGAAAATGAATGGGAGACAGCAGCAGAAGACCACACCAGATGCCACTCCTGTCAACTAAGAACAGGAAACTGAGGCTACAGTTCACATGGGCTCACCAAAATTGGACAACAGAAGACTGGAAAAACATTGCCTGGTCTCAACGTCAGCTATGACATTCAGGTGATAGTGACTGAATTTGGTGTAAAAACATGAAAGCATGGATCCCCCCTGCCTTGTATCAATGGTTTAGTCTGCTGGTGGTGTAATGGTGTGAGGGATATTTTCTTGGCAGGCTTTGAGCCCTTTAGCACCAATCCAACAGAACACCATTAGGATGTGGTGGAACAAATCTGCAGCAACTGTGTGATGCTATCATGTCATAATGGACCAAAATCTCTGAGGAATGTTTCCAGCACCTTGTTGAATCTATGCCAAAAAGAAATAACTTCTGATGGAAAAGGGGGTCCAACTCAGTACTACCAATGTGTACCTAATGAAGTGTATTTCAGAAAATGTAAAATTGCCACTTTTCCTAAAATAATAAGGTTTATATAAATTCTTTAAAAACACTGGAACACGGTGTGGCAACAGATAGATGCTTCTCTCTTTTTTCTTTTTTCTTTTTTTTTTTACTGCACAATGTCATGAACAAGCCACTACAGCACTGAGGCTATACAGGATCTTGCGGTACATCTGCTACAATAAGAATCACAAGCCAGGTTAACTTCCACCCCAGTGGCTCTAACAGAGCATCATTAACCAGACATCCAATATAAACTTATGTTATTTATACAGTTGGCAATTAGGTCATATCTCCTTTTTTCTAGGCAGAATTAAATAATGAGATGCATGCAGTACGATTTGCAAAGCAGAATATACAAAAGCACTACATATCCTCAACCTTGATTTGTTATGAATCACTGACTATATTCTGCAGCAGACAACCAGTCCTGTTTACCTGAAGACACAAGCCTTTGCTGTCACTGCTTGTCACAAGAGATTTCCATGTGTATGGTCATTACAGTGTTTGTTGGTGGCTGCTGGTGGGTCCTTTGGGCTTATGTATCACTGTATAATTTCTTCCCCAACTCCACAGAGTAATTCTATCACTCATACAACTGAAGGAGAAAAAAAACAATAAAGGACAACAAAATTCACAGATAAATCAATTCAAAATGCATTTTGAATCTAATCTGGGATGGCCCCTGGTTTGAGGAATGTCAAGGGAGAAATTGTATTTGCTGCATGTAAGTTTTGGGGGAAAAAAACTTTTGGCATAGGCAAGTAGTATCAATTCTCCAATTTCATGGTTTTGGAGCAGACTTTATACACTTAACTGGGAAGAAAAACAAAGGTCATATAGTGCCCCTGGTGGACAGTCAGTGTGACTGCTGGGCTACCACAAAGGGCTAATACTGCCATCTAAGGGCAAAGTAGATTCCTTGTGCTTTTTCTCTTTTTTTATTTTTTTATTTATTTTTATTTATTTTTTTTGCGATTTTAGCAGTGTTTAAATGTGGCCGGAGTACCATGTGCTGTGTGTAATGTATTGGAAATGATTTAAAATCACATTTTAATGATTGAGTACAAGGGCTTGATTAAATGGGGCAAATATAAGAAAACAGTCAAACAAGAAACAAATAGGCTTTTGCAAAGCAACCTCTCTTTGAGTAAAGTGGAAAATAATAATATGACAAAAGTATTTCCAATCAGAGGAAGGAAAATCTTAGAAGAAAGCCTGCATTTAAATAGTAAATATGGGTCCTTCATTTTAGCCAAAGTAAACTATTTTGTGTGTGAACTATCACCCTGCTATAACCAGTATATACTTCCACTGCAGACATAATTTATTACAAGAAAACAAACAGTAAAAGGATATGTGTTTATTTGCCCATCACGATCCTTGACAAACTTCCTAAGGGCTCTTGTTGCTTTCTTTAAATAAATAAGTAAATAAATCCCCATTGAATCTGGAGCATGCTTCAAAAACCCATCTGGAGGAAAGAATGAGTGTAAGGATGGTCATTCTGCCATTCACCACCAACTGTCCTTGGAATGGTTTCAAGCAATAATACTTTGAGGTATTATTGCTTGAAATCAGGCCACGGGATCTTGTGTGTGACCGGTGTAAAAATAGTGCAACTAACAGGTAAAACACGCACATGACAAAATAACCCAATACAATAAATGCAGACTGTGATCTGTGAAGGATGAATGAAGGTAATAAGTACATGTTGGAGCGTTTTATTTCATTCTAAAACCATCAGCGCCTCTCTGTGGTCAAACCGCCAAACAGCAAGAGGGCTCATTCTCTAGTAAACGCAACATTTGCGTCTTACAAACGGGCACAACCTAAATTGACATTCAGTACAAAACAGTGGCATTTCTAAACAATCTGAACCTGGCTACAGAACACATTCCAGATATTTGACTTGCTTTTTATTTTTCTAAAAGTAAAACAGCCATAAAAAAACCAATTAAAACCTCTTATGTAAATCTGATGTTTTTAGTGTAAAATAGGCATGTCAACAGGAAGCATCAAGTACATCAAAGAGGGCGCTCCAAATAAATTTCTACCTGAAGGCTTGCAATAATACTGTTTCTTGCTGTAATACATATAGACCTTTCAATATTGCAGCATCCTTTGATTTTACAGTGCAACCGCTGATAAACTGCTTAGAATTATGATGAAATTTTAGTGAGGTTATACAAAGTAGCATCATCTCAAATAAAGTTGCAAAATGACACTCAGTCTTTGGTTCTCCTCTGAGTTTAAATTTAGTTTCATTTTTGTTTTGTTTTTTG
Source organism: Pterophyllum scalare (assembly GCA_024447675.2). NCBI lineage: Eukaryota > Metazoa > Chordata > Actinopteri > Cichliformes > Cichlidae > Pterophyllum > Pterophyllum scalare. The sequence continues at coordinate 196,181 of JAMQGT020003746.1, read as the reverse complement.
AAAAACTAAAACAACACGCTCATCATTCTAACAGTACATTGGGAAAAACAATACATTCATTCAAATACTTTAAAGGTAGTCACAACTGTTTGATCTCTTTTGTAAAAACTGCTACAAAAAACTGCAGATTCACACGTTAGTACCCAGCTCATAGAATGGAGCCACTACACTGATACTTCTTCAATGCTACTTTCATTTAAAGGGTAAAAACACATACGAAACACATGTAAAAGACTACAAGTGATTAGCGTTCTCCTTTAATACAGGAAGGCAAAATCCAGCTTCCCATATATGTTAAGAGCTATTTGTTTGTATAGTGTAAGAAAGAGTTGCTTTTTAAGATTCAAGTCTATCACTGGAGATGATTAAGATCTTCACAACCCCTGTTGTTCAAGCTTTGGCATTGTTATGATATCATGTCCTTGACCTTCTGTCTTGAAAATTCTACATCTGGTTTTCATTGTATTGCGGGGTGGAGTACTGATCCTGCATTGCTCCAGCTGCAGCCCCCATGGCAGCCTGCTGGGCTGCTGCCTGGACATGAGGGTTCTTCCAGGCTCCAGTGGTCCATTCTTCCTGAGCTTTGGACATGCTAGCCCCACTGCCCCGGTAGAAATTATGGATCTGCAGGCAAAGTGGGATTACAAGCCATTATGGATGGAAGATAACTGGTTTTAATTACTTAAGTTGATGCAGAGATAGATTTGATATGTTATTTCCTAATCCTTGAATCTGTAATTCTCATTTTAGTGGTAAACCCAGCAGTGCTGGTCTATAGGCATGAGTAAAATTGATCAAATTTCTGGAATGAACATGGCCTTGAAGCTTCATATAAATAAAAATTTTAAAAATTAATAGAACTAGACTATATGAAATACCTATCAGCGTTCCTCCCTTGTAGAAATGTACTAGTAAAATTCTTACCCTGGTGAGTGCAATGAAGGACAGAGAGGCCACAGCAGTGAACATGATTGTAGGGACCAGCATGATCAATGCAATCAAAATATTATAGCTGAAGAAGGAGATAGTGGCCAACCAACCACTGAAAAAGACAGAAATGATGATTAAGGTAATGCAAAAGCAAGAAGTTAATTTTAGAATCCCAACACAACAGGAATCTGCTGTTGGATTATCTCATACTATCACTGAACATCTGGCCATTAAACGGCAATTATTTTGTAGACTTTAAATGATTTAGTATAAAGTTTAAAAGTTTTATAGCTTACGCATGAGGATGTGGAATTGCACATGGTGACATTTATAAACTTTATGGAGGCTGTCATAATATTAATTTCTGATCATCAGCCTGAGTAAGGTGACATTTTGAGGAGTGCTTTAATAGCCTCTCAAATTCTAATAACAGGACTATCATAAAAGTTATATGAGGGCCATTTCTGATGGTCCATCACTGTCATGCTAATGAAAGCAACAGACAAGGTCTTCAAAGAATGCAGCTCACCTAACCTAAGCTTAAACTATTTGGATGTCTCATCACCTAAAACATAGTTTTGTTGTTGTTGTTATTTTGTCATATTAAACAACATTTAATTTTCAGGGTCAGGTTTTGTTACACAGTAATTAATCAAACACTCACATGTGTTGTTAGAAATCTCTCCCAGACTCTCTGTGGCATTTGTGTAATACCATTTATGTTTTAGAATTATATTCCTCTTGCTTGAGTGTAGTGTTTAGAAAAAAATGAAATATATATTTTTAAATGGCATACAAAAATATTTGAAAAGTAGATTAATAAACATGAACAATACACCTTTCCAAATGTGAATATCATATGTAAAATGTAAATGAATTAGACATATATTTTACTTCTGTGAAGTCTTATCATACTCTGAAGAGGATAAAATTTAAGAAGCACTTTATTGTTTGACCAACATGTTTCAGCTTGTAACCTTCACCTTGGGTTATGGTGAAGGCTATAAGCCGAACATGTTGGTCAAAGAATAAAGTTGCTCTTTTATACTACAAGAGCTGCTGGAGCTTTAGCCTCTTCAGACTTTATAGTCTTCTCTGTGCACATTGAAAGTCCCAGTCTTACCACACTCCCCATCCGGGGATGCCTATGCTTTGGATGATACTGATGCCAACTTGAGCCATGAACACAAAGAAGAAGATCATGAAGTTGAAAGAGCTGTCAGTCCTGTAAAGAATACAGAACAAAAGGGTATTAAACAGTTACATTTGTAAAACTAAATTTAGTGTTATATATGTCTACATGTTGCATCACTGCATCATGTACTGTTGTAGACAATGTGATAGCTTCCCCTAACTCTACAAACATTTCTCTTGGCAGCCCAGTCAGCAGCTACATGCTACTGCTATGTAGTGTGTCACCTCATGAGACAATGTAGTCATGTCAACAGAGCATATGAAAATTGCACTACCCTTCAGCGAAAGGTTAGAGAATGTTCTGAGTGTCCTTCTGTCCCTGAAGGGACATCTATCCCTGCTGCTACTCAGCACTGTACAAAAATAGAGGACAAATTAGCTTAAAGCAAAAAAGAAAGTGGACCATCACATAGATGTGTAGTCTTATAAACTCTTCATTGCTTTATTCTTTTCAGAGTATAACAAAACTCACAGAAGTGTGTGTATATATATATATATATATATATATATATATATATATATATATATATATATATATATATATATATAACTTCTAAAAACATCACAAGAGCAACTTCATTCCAAGTGGCATTTTTAAAAACAGTACTTAATATTTTACTTCATTATTGACTTACTTGAAGGCCTTGTAGATGGGCCGGAACCAACAGACATAAGAGCAAGGAGTGAACATGAGGACCCAGATAATGGCCATGCCAAAATTGGTCACACCACCTCCACCAAACATCCAAAGCAAAGCAGCCAATAAGGTTCACAACAAGTGTGGCACTATTAACTGTAAGAACACAACAGAAATGTTTCAGGCATTGACACAAAAAAAACAAAAACACCTGTCTGATATGCACAGACTGGTTTGGAGAAATCAAGCGAATATGGAGACTGCCAGCATTTACATAATATGACTAAAAGATGACCTGTGCTCCCCAAATAGCTTTTTAGCTGAGTCTTTAAACTAAACAAGAATACTAGTGAGTTTTGAAGTGTTTTACAAAAAAAAGTGAAGCAATGGACAAGTGTCACAAGCGCAGCTACTTAGAAAAGGCTTTCCTCAATGCACAGCGCAGGCAACATTCCTGTTAGCTTAGAATGATTTTCACAAATGAAATGAAGAGAAAGCATTGAAGCACAAAAGTCTAACACCTTCCAATCCATGTGCACATTGTGGCATAAAGCCAGTGTAATACAATATAGCATATCATTATCTGTGTGGAGTTTGCATGTTCTTCCCGTGTCTACGTGGTTTTCCTCCGGGTACTCCGGTTCCCTCCCACAGTCCAAAGACATGCAGTTACTGGGGTTAGGGTAATTGGTCACTCTAAATTGCTCATAGGTGTGAATGTGAGTGTGAATGGTTGTCAGTCTCTCTGTGTTAGCCCTGCGAGAGGCTGGCAACCTGTACAGGGTGTACCCTGCCTCTCGCCCTATGTCAGCTGGGATAGGCTCTAGCCCCCCCCCCCCCCCTTGACCCTGAACAGGATAAGCAGAAGAGAATGGATGGATGGATGAATGGATGGATGGATATCTGAGCAAATTGGGACTTTCAATACCTGCTTGTGTTTATCATTTATTAAAAAGAGTCACCTGCAGAAAGAAAATAAAAGCAATTGAGAAGAATTCAGAAAGAAATATATTTCCTGCTATAACTATTTTCAAAAGAGTTGGGATGCTGCATGAAAGTTAAATATTTAAAGAATGCAATTCTTGCAGATCATTTAAACCACATATTTCTGTCTACAACGTACACAAATTGCATATCAAATGGTCAAATTAATTTTTTTTTTTTTTTCATACTCATTTTAAATTTGATGCAGGGAACAGGTTTCAAGACAGAAGCATGTTTACAGCTGTGTTACATCACCTCTTGTTCTAGCTACACTCTGTTTGAAGAGTAAATGTTTTCAGAATGTGAACAACAGGTAGACTAGATGTAGTTTACTACAAAGCCATGCTCTATAAATGTGGGCCTTCCCTGGCAAGAAGGATTAGATGTGCCATGTGTAGTAATGCACAATGATGCCTTCACAGACACTGGCTTTGATAATAAGACAGATAGTGCCATGCTCTTTAGCACAGAGGCTGCAGTATCCATTCTTTCCATAGAAAATTACTGTCATGGTCCCCGGAGTCCTGGGCTCTCCCCTCTCCCTTTGTCTCTTTTTCCTCTCTCTACTTTTTGCTCATGTCCCTTTCTCTCTCTCTCTTTTACTTTACCTTTCTCTCTATCTCACACATTCTCCAGGTACCCATAGTGAGGTGGAGAGCCAAAGAGGCATGACTATGAGTTGCAGTGGGTCTGTGACACACCTGTTATCCAGTCTCTGCAGTATTTCCACTCCACCTTTGCCAGATTGTTCAGCTACTTCTAGTGGAAACGTTAGGCTCACTCATTGTCTCTATGTTTTCAACTACCGTTGTGCATTCATACTCCTGTGTTGTCTCCTCTGTCAGGAATCTCCCAGCAGCAAGGAACCTTGCTGCTCCTTGCCCCTTTGGACTCCACTCATTTGAAAACCCCCAATTTTGGACTTTTGAGCTCTTAGCACTCTATTCTCTTTCTGCTGTTAGGCTCCAATTAGATTTATACCATAAACATTAAGTTACTTACCGGCTCTCCCACTCCTGTGTGCTGCAGTTGCCAGTTTAATTCTACTGTCAAATATTTATTCTGTAAATAAACTTGTTAAACTGTTATTGGTGTCTGTGGCTGTGTTTGGGTTTTTCTGTCTTCCTGCAAATATTACAATTTCAAATTTGACACTTCAGACAGCAGGGCATTTCAACACTTTACATCAGTCTATCTTAAATCAGCTTTGGCCCACTGAAGGCAGCTGTGTTCATATGATGTTTTTCTTTTGTGGATGCAACAGCATGGTCTCAGAAATGTTTCTGAGTCCATGCTGTAATTTTCACTTCTGTTTGCTTTAAATGCAGTGTAGCCTGATGGTCTGAAGTACACAGCTTTCCATACTGATTCTCAGCTTTGTCCCTTGTCTACAAAGATTTCTCTGGATTCTCTTAATCTTTTTGTTATATTATGCAATGATCACGATGAAATCCCAAATTTCTTTACAATTTTCTATTGAGGAATGTTACACTTAAACTATACTTTTTAACTATTTGTCTTCAAAGTCTTTCACATACCGATGAACCCCTCCCTAGCTTTACTTATGAAATACTATCAGTGATGCTCCCTTAACACCAATCACGACATCGATCCTTTGCTAATTCCCCCACTTACAAAGAGGCACTTCTGAACTTGCCTCATTTGATCAAAACTACACTGCTCAATAATATTAAAAGAACACTTTGAAAACACATCAGATCTCAATGGGGGGAAAAAATCATCCTGGATATACTATCCATACTAATATGGACTGGGTAAAGTGTTAGGAATGAAAATCAGCCACATCTATTGATGGAAATGAAAATTATCAACCTACAGAGGGCTGAATTCAAAGAGACCCCGAAAAAAGTGGAAAAATTATGCGGCAGGCTACTCCATTTTTGCTAAAATTTCATTGCAGCAACTCAAAATGGTACTTGTGGGGTTTGTGTGGCCTCCATGTGCTCATATGCATGCCTGACAACAGTGGGGTATGCTTCTAATGAGACAACGGATGGGGTCCTGGGGGATCTCTGGACCAGGGCATCATGGGGTCTGAGGTGCAACCTGGCAGTCTCGGATGGATTCAAACATAATGTCTCAGGGAAGGCGAGCGTGCCGGCCAGTCAGTGATATTAGTTCCTTCATCCTCCAGGAACTGTCTGCATACTCTCGCCACGTGAGGCCTGGCATTGTTGTGTACCAGGAGGAACCCAGAACCCACTGCACCAGCATAGAGTCTGACCTGACCATCACTGACCCACACCTAAATCGATCATGGTGAATGATGTAACAGGCAGCATAATGTTCTCTCTCTAGACCCTTTCATGTCTGTCACATGCACTCAGGTTGAACCTGCTCTCATCTGGAAAAGCACAGGGTGCCAGTGGTAGACCTGCCAGTTCTGGTATTCTGTGGCAAATGCTAATCGGGCTCCATGGTGCCAGGCAGTGAGCACAAGGCCCACTTGTGGATGTCAGGCCCTGTTTGGTCAGAGATATTCACATCAGTGGCCTCCTGGAGGTCATTTTGGGGATGTCTCAATCTTGCCCCTCTAGTGCACCTGTTGTTAATTTCATTAGCACGAAGGCAGTTGAAACTGATTAACAGCCCCCTCTGCTACTTAACTGACCAGATCAATATCCCAGAAGTTGAACTGACTTGATACTATACTATGATTAAAAAGTGTTCCTTTAATTTTTTGAGCAGTGTATTTGCAATCCACACCTTTTTTTCCCTTCCCATTAATATTTTTACTGCATATTGGTATGTTGCCCTGCTCCTGTATAGTAATACTGACACTGACACATCAGTTGTTAACTTTTTTCCACTCTTCCTACTGCCCTCAGTTCTGTTGCATGAATTCATGGACAGGCAGTGAGTTCCAGAGCACAGCAATATCACAAACACCACTGTACTGCGCGTTTATAGTGTAGTAAACTTTGATGAAACTGCTTCTGGCAAAGATTGTTCAACACAGTTTTACTGTTAGTGCTCTACTTAAACCAAGGCCATCTGGTCAGTGCTATGACTCATTAATAAATAAACCAGTCAGGATATTACAACCACAGCTCATAAAAAAATCTTCTTGGATCTAAAGGACCCTTGTAAACCATTGCCCTACTGTTTCATAGTTGTTATCATCAGCTGATCACAGATGATAAGGCACTTTATGGGACCTTCAGGAAAATGATTTTTTTTTCCTGCTGTTCTGTTGCAGCCGGGGCAGGAGGGGGAAAAAAAATCAGTTTCACTTTTGAAATATAAGCCTCAAAGTTTATATAGGAGTTAGATTGTCAAGATAGCTTTATATCATGACAATGAAATAAAATAACTTAAATATCCAATACAACTTCACTTTTATTCACTTACACATCCACAGGTGGTACATTTTCTTGCACATGCTGCGGTGCTGTTCAGGGATCTCTTCAAAGTCTTGGTAGAAACATGGCTTGAGAGGAATGAATCCAGGTAGCGGGGGGAAATTGGGCTCTACAATAAACAGTTTAATATCAGTTATAACACTAGATACATCAGGCTGCCTATTGTTTTTATTTATTTACAATTTATTTACTGACCGGCCATGTGGGTATAACGTAAAGCTTGCTTTTTCCAGTAATCCCTCTTTCAGACTCTTCAGCCTGTCAAGGAAGAATAAACTTCAGGTTAATATAGCTTGTATGGTAATTTGCAGGTGTTTCAAATGCACGTCACTGGCAATAGAGTAGGTACGGTGAAGGAATGGACACAACTACCTCACTGCCACTACTTTAGTGGACGAAAGCGTTTAACAGAGTGTGCTACAAACTCAACGTTGCCGTCGACATTCTGCCGGGGGATTTAATGTGTGAACCCTCAATGTGGTGGTGATAAGATTTTAACGACTCAATCCTTCCGGTTTCACAGAAACCGTCAGGAAATGCCCCGGGGCGATCTGCCACAAAACGACGATCAACAAGCAAGCTGCATTTCACCGGATGCAATGCGCCAACACATATTCCCTACACATGTATTTGAGCTGGCCATCGCAGCAAGGAATTACGGATTCGACAGGAAACATAATCTGCTTACCTCCTCCAGAGAGCAGCCGCTCCTCTCTCTGACGTGCTTTCCAAACGAAGCTTCACCTGCGCATCAAACAGATGAATTCCAATCGGACGGTATCTACAGGCAAACTATTAAACTATTGCGATACTTTGTTTCGCGCTATATGACTACGGGGATTGATCCTAACTCTGCTGTTCCACAGCCAATCACCGCGCTTAAATCTGCTGTCACTTTGATTCAGACCAATGGGCGGATTACGCTAATCCTTGACGTTGTATTGTTGACCCAATCGTTGTTTGGCTCTCTGTCCATGGTGCTGAACAAGGAGCTAAAACAAAAGTGGCCTTAACTACCACTCTCCTTACAGTTTCCCTAAAACAACTTGCAGACATTAATACCAAACTGGAAACGTCTACTGCAGCCACACCTCTAATCACACTTCTGTGTTGTTGTGTAGTCAATTACACGCTCAAAACAATGGCGATGTACTGTAAAGGCAAGACGGAATTCCTTTAAAATCTAGAAATTCAGCTTCAGGAAATTCCACATGGTGTAATACCACCAATCGAGTCACTTTCCATTCTAAACCTGAATGTGAAGCTTGAGATTGTTGTTGCCCTAAAGACTAAACTGACTTCAGCTCTCCAGCTGGGGCTGCTGTTTCACTGCAGACTCTGGAGGAAAACTCTTGTAGCTACTGGCTGCTAATAGACCGTTAAACTTATTCCCAAGTAAAAGTAAAGATATGATACCTTGCAAAAACCGCTCATTTCTTTATATTTTGCACAATTTACTGAAATGTGCAAATATATATGGAAATACAACATACATGGCAAAACAAACAAACAAAAAAAACAAGAGTCTGTACAACTCTAACAAATCTGACAGTCAGTATTTGGTGTGACCACCTTCATTCTTCAACACAAACTGAACTCGCTTAGAGAATTGTAATTCCTTAAAGTATTCTACAGAAATAGTTCTCCAGGTTTCTTAAAGGATATTCAAAGTTCTTTTTTGGATGTTGGCTGCCTTTTGTTACATTCTCTTTCAACATGATCCCACACTGCTTCAATAATGTTGAGGTCCAGGTTCCTGGGAGGCCAGTCCATTAGTGACAATGTGTGTGTGTGTGTGTGTGTGTGTGTGTGTGTGTGATCCAGGTATGTATTGGTAGTGTGTTTGGTAAAAAATGAAGCTGTTGCCAATCAGATGATTTGAACAAAAAAAATTTCAAATTTGGATTCATCAGTCTATAAGACCTGTTGCCACTGATTCTCAGTCCAGTTCTTGGGTAATTTGGCATACTTCTATCTTTTCTCCCTCTTTCCCTTCCTTAACTCTAAAACACTAACGTGAGTTTTGTAACACTGCTGCTCTCACTTTCACGTGGGTGAAAATCACCAACTTTAGTGTCCCAGGGTTCAATTCAATTTAATTACATTTTATTTATATATCGCCAAATCACAACAGTCACCTCAAGGTGCTTTATATTGAAAGGTAAAGACTCTACAATAATTTTAGAGAAAACCCAGCAGTCAAAACAACCCTATATGAGCAAGCACTTAGCGACAGTGGGATGGAAAAACTGCCTTTTAACAAGACGAAACCACCAGCAGAACCAGGCTCAGGGAGGGGCAATCATCTGCTGTGACCAGTTGGGCCTAAGGGAAGACAGACAGGACAAAAGACACACTGTGGAAGAGAGCCAGCAATTAATAATAACTATATCAAATGTTTCTTCATATACTCAACATAGAATAGAGTGCTCCAAATAAAAATTATACCCATCACTAATTGTGAGAATGGGCCACTCTCAGGAGCTCAATGGATTCCAGTATGGTACTGCAATAGGATGCCACCTGTGGAACAAGTCCAGTTCTGAAATTTCCTCATCACTAAATAGTGATTGGGAATGACAGCAACTCAGCCATGACATGGTAGGCCATGTAAAATGTCAGAGCGGGGTCAGCAGATCCAACCTTCATGTGGCCTTCACGTTAGCTCAAGAACTGTGTAGAGAGCTTCATGGAATGGGTTTCCATGGCCGCACAGCTGCATCCAAGCCTTACATCACCAAGCGCAATGCAGAGTGTCAAACTTGGTTGGCCTGCACAGAGTCCTCAACCCAAAAGACCTTAGAAATTAGAGCAGAGACTGCAAGTCAGGCCTTCTCGCCCAACATCAGTGTCTGACCTTACAAATGTATTTCTGAAAGAATGGTCAAAAATTCCCATAAAATACTCCTAAACATTGTGGAAAGCCTTCCCAGAAGAGTTAAAGCAGTCATAGCTGCAAAGGGTGGGCCAACAACGTATTAAACCCTATGAATTAAGAATGGGATGTCAGACAAGCAAATACTTTTTACAATATAGTGTATTAGGTGTAAATTAATCAGAAGTATTGATTATTGGTATATATTAAACAATATTATTAGAAGATGTTGCAAGCCACTTTAAAAGTAATCTGGAATAATTCTATCAGTGCAATGCCCCAACTGGACTCTGGTTTGTCAACAGAATACAAAACCAAAGCTGACATTTGTATACTTTTCTATGAATGTGTGTGTTATCACCCAACAAGGCTGCAGCATCATTTTTTGACTCCACAGGAAAGTCTCTATTACGTAAACTACATGATCGGTCTTGACTTTAATGAATAAATGTCCAAAAATAATATTTTAGCCTTTTCTCTTCATTTTCAACAACGTATTTTCACAATTTATACATCTTTAAGAGTGCCCTGACCCTGTGTTTGATATAAAGATCTGTAAAGACTCTGACAATCACAGAATCACAAAACACTGGACTGCTGAAAAAAGAAGGCTAGGCAGTATTCAGGAAGTCAGTCAGCAGAGGCAGACAAAGAGGCAGACATGTAAAAAAGACATGTCCTTCTGTGTCTCAAACAAGATGCATCTGGTGTCACAGACTCAACCTTGGTAAGATGATCAGACAATGTGAATTCCATTTGATTTTCCCTTGGCTCTCTTTTGAATTTAAGCCCCCCTGTCTGCTTTTTCTCAGGTAAGTGTGGCCCAGAAAATATTTTCCCACAATAAAAACATGTCAAGGTACAGTCCTGTAATGGCAGTTATTTTAAAATCGGGTTGATGTAATAGTAATAACTTCTATCTGTAGCGTGTTGTAAGTTTAGTCATTATTTAATCCTTGAGAAATAGAAAACGGAAACAAGAGACTGTCATACTTTTTGGGACCTGAAGGCCTTCAGGTATTTTTTTCTACTAAGACACAGAAAAAAAGTGATTCAAACAGTAATACCCACCCAGAGCCATACAGTCATCTGCAGAAGAAGAAGATTGTCTTTGCAAAACAAGACACAGAAACTTATACCCTGTCATTCACAGCCATACTGGTGCCATGCTGCACCTTTCTAAGGCTCTTTGTATTACAGCATGTTTCAGATGTCATTCTATCACAAGAAAATTTGTTTCAATTTTTTAGGAAAGTACTTTATGATATATAACTTTTGTTATGAAAATGACAATATAATGAGACATTAATGTTTATCTGCAGTACAGTAACTTCACTTTTGTAAAAACAGTGTATAATACTGCAGATTACCCTTCCCAGGGTCTAATAAGTTGAACTTCTTTTCAAATTAACACTAAATAAAAAGCGCAAACACAAAAGTATGCAAATCAAGGTTTATTTTGGACATTGAGTATCCATTTTTAAGATTATTATATAAATGCAGATTATTGTTGTCATTTGATACATTTCTTTAGAAAATGGTACCTAACTATTTACTTATTACTTGACAATTACATAGATGTTCAAATATGTTAAGTCATAGTCTAACCCTTTTAAGAGCATCACTGGATTTCCTCATTTAATTTACAGCATATCTTGAATGCAGTGGCCATGTAAATGAAAACAAATTAGTGTTAGCTGTCAGAGCCAGCAGACAGATCTGCCTTATGCCATAAGAGTGTAAATTAGTGTTCTCTTTGCAACAACAAAGGAACTGGAATATATCACCATATCATTAAAATTGCCATCACTTGTCAAATCAAGGCCACTAAAGATGTAAAGCTAATAAGCTGTCCCTTCTCACTTCTCTCATCTCACACTGTCACCCCCCCCCCACCCATGTAATTTTTTTGTCCTCTCACTCCATTAATAATAATCTGAAGTAGTTGAAGTCTAGACAAGCTTAGCAAGGTGGCTCTAAGGTCATCATGCTATTGGGCTTTCAAAGAAATGTACAGTATAGTAGGCTATAAGTGGTCTTGCGTTCTCTTTTTGTTGTCTGTTTTTCCTCAGTTCACCTCTCACCCTGCCTCTCTCATCTTTACTCTAAACAAGGCCATCACTCATAGGACCATTAAGATGACCTCCTCTTTCAACACCTAATAATCTTCAGCTGAGATTTTGATTCAGAATCTACTTTTTAAGATAATTAGCACAGAGGCTGCTTCTTCCAGAGAGTAATGGTCAGATATCCCCCCCCGTGACCTTTGCCAACAGGACACTGTTTCAGCATAGTGGGTCTTTTTTGGGAGAGTCATGCTTGACATCAACCTGGATGGGGTGTTGATAAAAAGCAGGATATTAACTAGAGAATAAGAGAGCTGGAAGGGAAAAACATGGGTAAGAAGAATAAGAGAGGAAATGAATGGTCCAAAGATATGTCAGGATCAGTGTTTACTGAACATGAGAGGCTCAGCAACACAGTATTTTATGCTTAGTGAAAATTTATTGTCTGCTTCTTTTATTTGCAGTTAAACTAAACGAAAACCATAAATATTATTCATTCAGATTTGCATTTTATTTTATGATTAAATTACTGTGTTAGACTTTGTGTGACTATTTCATTTAAAAATGTCACTAAAAGGTGGCGGTGTAAGCCTTCACCACACACACGCACAAACACACACACTAGTCTTCCTGTATTGTACTGCATGCATGAATAAATTTATTTATCTTCATTACTGGGTGTGTAAATACACTTTAAATGAGGTAAAAATAAGTGTCTGTTGTTTGACACTCAATATCTCTGCTTGATGTTCTCAATTGCAGCTCAGCACCAGTGCACCCTGGTGCCATTGTGCACAGAAAGAAAAACCATTTGCCCATTCAGCCTCCAAGCACATGTGCCACCGTTGTCTTAGTCTCTATGGAGACACTCTCCTCCAGATCAAGCATGTGGAGGGCACCCCTCCAGCGGAAAGAGGTGGAATAACATTGTGTTAGGTAGTCATACACCAACCTCATTTACATGACCAAACATGAACCATGGACTGTAGCATCCAGTGTTTGTTCACTAAACATTTCACTGTAGTTGATTAAACCCAAGTGGAAGATAAACTTGTATATAACATTCTTTTTTCAAAGCAATCTAAAGGTTTAGCTGATTTTATGATGGTAAGAGCAATCTGAGGAAAACACACACACACACACACACACATATATATATATATATATATATATATATATATATATATATATATATATATATATATATATATATATATATATATATATACATATACATATATATATATATATATATATATATATATATATATATATACATCGTGTGTGTGTATGTGTACGTGTGTGTGTGTTACTGACATGAACCATGCATGGACCGAATGTTATTCTCCAGGACGTCCAGATGGGGGCACTATCTGTCAGTCTTTCTGTATTTCCTTACCCATTCAGGAGACTCTGCTGTCAGATGGAACTGCATGTCTGACCTTGAAGAAGATGACAGGCAGCCACCATGGGGGTTACTATACTCACCATTTGAATACACAAATCACACAGACTTGGTACTGTAGCTACTGTGGTCATGTGGGAAAGAAGCAAGAAGATGCTTCTTTTCATATTCTTTCTAACTCCATTAAAACTGCTTTCATTTCCTCACTTCTTACTTAAACAGCACTTTAAAAAAATGTTGACTTTTTTTGTGTGACTCCTGTAAAATACTGGAATGAGTAAATGAAGCTAAACAGAAGCATACTGTAGAAAGCAGGATCATTTTCTAGCCTTTTATAATACTTTTCAGATTCAGTGACTCTTAATTAATACACCAAATAATAATAAAGGCAAAGAAACCAAAGAGCAGCTAACCATCATTAACATAATTTAGTGTCGCAGTGTTTGTGGCAGTAACTGACTGCCACACAGTTTTATTGATTGCTGCATATAATCCAGCACTGAATCTTAAACAGCAGAGCTCACCCTGGTAAAAAAAAATTTAAATGGTATTTTCCAACTCTTTAATTTGGTCACTAAGACACATTATTATAAAGAGAGTTAAGAGCAAAATACAAATTTATCACATAAAAAATACTTGTAATGGTGCATGCATTATGTTGGCATATGAAAACTTTGTAATACTTGCACCATACAGCGGATAATGAATATTATTATGATATCAGTATACATTTGTTTAAAAAGCACTGTGTCCTAAAGAAAAATACACTTATGTCATGTTCACACAGACTAGATATGTGTGCCTATGATGACAGAGCAATAACTGTGAACTGAGTACTAAGTATTTATTCATTGTGTTTATTTATAATGAATAATAAATAGGTTGTCAGGCAGGCCACATAAATAAGCCTTCATCTCATAGACAGAAATGAGAAAACTCATGTTATTAAATTTTAAATATTCATTTTACTTTTACTTTTGTTGTAATACAAATTTTGTGTACTACATTTAATATACTGTGCATGCAGCATTTATATATTGGTATATAAATGTTATATGTACTCTGAGCTCATATACATTTTGCACATCAAAACTAGGTATGTCAAAGTTAAAAAAAAATCAGTGCTGATTAATTTTTTTCATTTTCATTTTACTTTTTACTCTTCAGTCATCACAAATATATAAGTGTATATACATATACCCTTCGTTTTAATCTTAACTGTAATAGTAATGTTACAAAATATTACAAAAAAGATGAACAGCATTGCAGTAGTCTTATTAAAAACAGACCGCCATCTTGGAGCTAGTGCAGGTGGACTAGATACAAAATCTCCTCTCATGCAGTTATTTAAAAAAGTAGGGGGGGGGGTCCTTTAAAAAGATGAACAGTTTAAAAAGATGAACATTTTCTGGAGTGCAGCGTAGTTGCTCAGCTACTCACCAACCAATCATAATATTGTCTGTAGTAGAAAAACCTAATTTGCTTTCAAAGAAACAAGCATCGCCAGCCTACCTCTGCTGCCAAGAGAAACTACCAAAACCTCTTGCTGTTTGACTCAAGCCAGACAAGTTTACTATCCTAATTGGTCTCAGTGGGCAACACATCAAATGTGTAAATAATTTCATCAGCAACTGGCCTACTCTGTCTTTTTCTATCCTGATTTTTATTTCATAGTGAAAAATAAGTTGTGCCTGTCATAATGTTCTGTCATAATTCCCAGAGCACTGTGTTTTCATCTTGGATAAAAACTACTTAAATATTGTGGTGAGAGGACAATGTTCAATCACAGAGGCACCAGCCTCAGCCAGAGTGCACGGCCAGCTATGTCTGTCGGGGCGTAACAAGTTGCAGATGGTGTGTCAGTTGTTGCTGCTGCATGTTCTTTTGGATTTGTGGTTTAAGGGAATCAGGTTACACCTGAGTAAAAATCAAAGCACAAAGTAAAGCAGATCCCCTCCATCAGGTAAGACTTGGGTCACATGTTGTCTGAACTATGCAACAAAAAGTTTGCATTGTATAATTATGTTCTGCTGTGTGCACACACACTGCTTTCATTTGTTAAGACTTCCACATTCGGCACACATACACAGTGTCACAGATGGAGGCACATATCCAAAACTCTAAATTAGTGAGAAGCTGGTAGTTTGTGCTCATCATTTTACAGCAGCTGGGGAGGAAAAGGGAGAAGCAGGAAAATTGCAGCTTGACCACAATCACAGAGGACACAGCAGTGCTATTAGTTTCCCGATGTAATCATATAATCTGATGGCACAGACATTTGCTTTAATCAGACACCTGGGAAATGCATCCATCCCATTTCATTTCATCAGCTCAAATCAATCTCCCGCCAGTATTGAATGAATACACTGAGAGCAGAAATCTGGCTGGGCAAGATATTATTACCAAAGCGAAGTCCTTCATTGCAGCCTTTTATGAATACGTGTCTTTCCACTCAGGATTGCAGGGAACATGTAAAGGGTTCTCTCTATACATGTTGTAGATCCATTATGAGAATCGAATATATCTTTAAAAGCACACTTTTAATCTCAACAAGCATTTTATACACTTATGTCACGTCAAATGTTATATATGGTGCTATGACTTCTTACAGTGTAATTAGCAGTTATGGTGCGCACTTGGACTGCTGTATACCCTTACAACAGGTAAAACATGTGCTTTGTTTGTTTGTTTGTTTTTGTTGTTTTTAAAAAAATCTTCTATACCTCTCTGTATGCTGGTGAATGTGCGGATGCTGCTGGTGTCAGTGATGCCGAGAGCGCTGCACGAGGCGAGTCTTTGTCTGCTCTGGGAAGGCTGGGCTCCAGCTGGCTCCTGCTATGTGTTTGCATGCAGAAGTCAGTGGGTCCCCCAGTACTCCGGAGCAGGAGGCGAGCTGCTTGATTGATTGGGATGCACACCACCAACGCCCCCTCATCCTCACCTCCTCCTCCTCTTGCCTGCTCTTGCTCAGGGTGCACATGTGCCTCTCCTACTCTCCATTTTTGACTCAGACCTGCTTTATCACACACAATCATTCGTGCAGCCGTTAACAAAGGTGCATGCACAAAAACGCACGAGAAGTGAAAAAAAATATATTAAAAGACGAGGATATGCTGAGTAAATTACATGAATGAATGAGCGTAAATGTTGCATATCCTCGCAGGATGTGTATGTTGACGTATGAGTGCACATACTGTAACCATCCCAAGTGCCTCCAATACCGGGTTCATTCAGGGCAACGCATTAGCAGTCATTACAGATAACCACTTTGCCAGACCATTCTCCACACTTGGTGCTGCTCTAGCAGAGACTGTGGCATTACTCTAACGAATTCATCATTTCAGACAGAAAGAGGGGGCACCGGGGATAAAATGTATTTTGAGAGATTTCTTATATTAAGTGCATTCTACAACACACCCGCTCTGGACGCATAAAGTGTTAGTGGACAGCATGGAGTTGAAAAAAGGACGAAGTAGGGGTGTGTTAGAACCACCGACAGCTTTTCAGGACTCCAGCGACGACGAGCCAGCCAGTGTCTGGTGAACGGGCGTGTGCGCGAAAGTGCGCGCACGTGTGTGTGTGTGTGTGCTGTTAGGACCCGCAGCCAACACACACTTAACATTCGTTCGCAACATGGCGTTGAAGCGCCGAGAGACACGACGGCTCTCCCCCGATTAATGCAACCTTGTTTTTAGGAAACCAGGGAGACTGTTAACCAAAGAACCCTAAACATTCTCAGAGACTCCTTTACGCACCGGCGGAGACAATAGCGGATTCCAACATATGAATGTCGCTATAACGGTATAGCTGTTGTATAGACTCAAGCTGCTACCCCACTGGTGGAAATCAAAGGCTGTACATGGCGGTGGAGAGTACAATTTGGCTGTTCTGTCTTCTTTCGCTGTTTTGTGGTCCATCCAAGCAAGGTAAAGCGCTTTTTCTTTTCTTTTTTTTTTTTTTTTTGCAGGGTGCATGTGTGAGCCAGCGGACCACTGGCGTGCAGTTACTCAGAACATAAGTAGGCTGCGATAACACATAGGCGAAAGCTACTGGGTGAATCTGCATCCTGCACACTTCGTGCATTATCCCTTCTGTATTCGGTGTTCACCTCATTTGGCCTCTCTAATTGCCCATGATGTAGGGGTGTATTGTTAGGGTACTTCATTGGTATCTCTCTCAGGACGCGCTGGAAAGCTTTGGCGATGTAAAGTTGCAGCACATTGCCCAAAGGAGTAGCCACAGTGTTGTTGAATGTTGCCACAGGGCGGCCACGGGGCTTTGAAGCGACCGTGGGAAGTTTGGAGTCAAAACCAGGGAATGGGGCTCACAATGATAACATGTGTGCTGGGCTTGCGTGCTCAGGAAGAGAAATGGGTCCTGAAGCAGCTCGCTATTAAATGTAGGCTGCTGCTACTACTACGGGGGGGGGGGTGTTTGTCTTACAATCTAATGAACTAATGGATGTGTGCAGGAGACGTTATGGTTTTAGTCTTTGCATGGGTCAGAAAAGTTGATACAGAGATTTTTGACGACAGTGTAACATCCTCAAAAGTATTCTAAACATTCATAGAATGTTGTATGATCTGAATAAACCTAAAGGAGAATGCGTCATGTTGAGTATGAAACATGCATACTACAAAGTTTATTTCCCAGTATTTGCTGTGGCTGGTTGGAGAGGAAAATCTGCCCACACTGGTGGTGATGAGTCGGTAAGAGACTGTCTGGTCACAGGATTTACATAACAAAAGACCAGTGCAGAACATTAGTGCCTGCTATAGAATAAAATGCCTATCAGTGGCCAGGAAACAACAAAGATGGAACATTTTATTTTCTTAAAACTTTCCATTTCTTAAACCTAACATTTAATCTGATGGAATAGCATTTAAAACATTTCTGCAACACTGAAACTGGCTAAAGAAGAGGCGAAAATAGTAACATTGATGTAGTGAAGCAAGGCACATCCATCCAAACAGTAGCCCATTCTCTACACGAAAGTTTAGGCATAGCGGTGAAGAGTAATTAGTTCTCTTCCGACAACTTATGTAAAATGGAGTAACAGTCAATAAAGTTCCCTCTGAGATAACCAGTTTCTTGCACCTAGAAGAACAGAGTTTGGGCTTTAAATGGCTGAGAAGTTTCAACATTTGCTTCTTCCAACCATGTCTTTTTTTTAAGATCTCTAGCTGAGAAGTCTTGTAAAAGCACAGGAGATCAACTTGTGAACTAACGCCCCACAAACACCTGAAATAATGACTGCAAAGGACTGCTCAAGAAAGAAAATCATATCAGAATTTTATAAAATGTTTACATCCTGTACAGAGAGTTCAGATAATAAGATAAACACATGGAATGGAGATCTGGAAATTGAAATCTCTCAAAAGAAATTTCACTAAACCAAAGAACACAATTATAATAAAAATGAAAAATTAATTAAACTTTTTTTTTTTGAATGACATAAAGCTAATTGGACAGGTTTGAAAACAAAGTCACAGACCAGCTGATGTCCACTTTTCTTTTAGAACTAGTAACATATAAAGTACACTGTTCACAAAAATTAAAGGAACCCTTTGAAAACACATCAGATCTCAATGGGAAAAATAAAATCATGTTTGATATATGTACTGATATGTACTGGGTAATGTGTTAGGAACAAAATGATGCCCCATCTATTGATGGAAATGGAAATTACCAACCTACAGTTTGCTGAATTCAAAGACACCCCCGAAAAAAGTGAAAAAATTATGCGGCAGGCTAGTCCGTTTGCCGAAATTTCATTTCAGCAACTCAAAATGGTACTCAGTAGTTTGTATGGCCCCCCCACGTGCTCGTATGCATGCCTGCCAATGTTGGAGCATGCTCCTAATGGGACAACGGATGGTGTGCTGGGGGAGTTCCTCTCAGATCTGAACCAGATCATCACTGAGCTCCTGGACAGTTTGAGGTGCAATCTGGGGGCATCAGACGGACCAAAACATAATGTCCCAGAGGTGTTCTACTGGATTTAGTGTGGGGGCCAGACAATGGTATCAATTCCTTCATCCTCCAGGAACTGTCTGCATAGGCTTGCCACATGATCTTGGGCATTTTTATGTACCAGGAGGAACCCACTGCACCAGCGTAGGGTCCAAGGATGTCATCCTGATATCTAATGGCAGTCAGGGTGCCGTTGCCCAGCCTGAAGATGTCGGTGCTTGCCCTCCATGGATATGTCTCCCCAGACCATCACTGACCCCAAAAATATTCCTTAAATTTTTTGAGCAGTTTATATTGAATGACAAACAAAGGGTGTTTGCATTTTATAAGGATTGTGAATCTATTGGAAAATTAGTAACACGTACTTTGTTCCCATTTCTTTAGTTGAATCTACAAAAAAAAAAAAAGTTTGGTGCTTTCCAAAGAGCTATTAGCCGAAAATTAGGCATATCTCAGGATGATGTGCAGTGTGTCACTAAAACATTTGAAGACACTGGACAACTGGAGGACAAAAGAACACATGGCAGGCTTAAAAAAAAAAAGATCTACAGCAGATGAAGAGTATCTGAAAATCATGTCATTAAGAAATAGGACAAATCCAGCCAAAACCTTACACAGGACCTGAGAGATGCATCTGGACTTTCAGTTAATCCAGCTGCTGTTCACCTAAACTTCATCAGAAATGGGTCTCAGTGGAAGGGTGGCTGTCAAGAAGCCGTTCTTAATGAAGGCTCAAAAAGAGGCTGAGTTATACCAAATTACACAAGAGCTGGAAAAATGTGGCAACAGGTCTTAGGGAGTGATTCATCCAAATTTGAAATATTTGGTTCTAATCAGGGCAGCATGGTGGCATAGTGGTTAGCACTGTTGCCTCATAGCAAGAAGGCCTGGGTTCAGATCCTGGAGTGTGCATGCTCTCCCTGTGTCTGCGTGGGTTTACTCCAGTTTCCTGGCACAGTTGAAAGACATTTAGTTAGTAGGGTTAGGTTAATTGGTGATTCTAAATTGTCCACAAGTGTGAATGGTTGTCTGTATTTTTTTGTTGGCCCTGCGACAGGCTGGTGACCTGTACAGGGTGTATCCTGCCTCTTGCCCTATGACAGCCCCCCCCCCCGCAACCCTGAAAAGGATAAGCAGAAGAGAATGGATGGATAGTTCAAATCATCTTCAATGTACAGAGGAGGTCAGGAGAGAGGTACAACAGTGAGGGGAAGGCTTTGTCATGATTTGGGCTGCAGCCAGTGGTGTTGGGAATCTTTTGATCCACCATGCATTTCCATCTGGAAACAAGCTATTATTTTCTACAGTAAACTGACATGAAAACTGCACCTCTTTCTTTACTTTAGTCTCATGTAACATCACTTCCCTCTGAGATACTGTAATTTCAATACACAAGGTTCATTATTCATTCTTCAATTATGTATACGATGGCCTTAAGAAGGACCTAGAACTAGAGGTGTGCCTCCTTGACTTCCATCTGATATAGCAGTAGGAGGTCAGAGGGTACAAATGATACAGAAGGAGATTACCAAGCCCTGCAGACTCCAGCAGATAAGGAATAAGGTACATCTCCCCTTGAGATCCTCCTGACAGGAGAGTGAGTGCCATACTTGTGGGGAGTCACACTGAGATGATGAAATCTTTTGCAAGTAAATACTGATTGGTGTGGAGGCTGTCTGTGATAAGAGTTAGGAGAAGCTTGATTTATTTGCACTGTGAGATTCATCAATGAAAGTTTTCAGTTTGGA
Source organism: Pterophyllum scalare (assembly GCA_024447675.2). Taxonomy (NCBI): domain Eukaryota; kingdom Metazoa; phylum Chordata; class Actinopteri; order Cichliformes; family Cichlidae; genus Pterophyllum; species Pterophyllum scalare. The sequence goes on along the minus strand of JAMQGT020003746.1, from coordinate 174,986 downwards.
CATTTAGGCACTATCTTAAAAGCATTTAAACTGATAAAATATTCCATTTATTAATGAAAACAAAATGCATCAAACAAGTCACAGTCTATCTGGAATATTTAACATTTGTCATCAGAAGATGTTCAGCTTTGGAGCAAAAGCTACATTTGTAATCATAAGCACTGCTGACAGAAACATACTTTACAAACAAATTAGTAGCTATTATGTATTATTAACAAAAAATCACACTGTATTGTCATCAAAACAAGTAAAAAAACACAGCCATGTTTCCCTCTGTGTCAGTTTTGCTAGTTTTAGGAAGTAGAGTATACATTAATGCTGGTGTTTATGGGAATTGAGGTTGTTGCTGAATGGAGGTTAGGGATAGACTGACAGGAACTAGTGGGGCAAATCTGGGGGCAAGGGCCATTTTTACATGCACAAAGAAATCGTTTTGTGGTTTCTAAAGATCAAAGGAAAATCTGTCAGCTTCACTTAACACATCAAAAGCAAATGAATGAAGCTAAACTGCCCAAGTGTCTTATGTGTTCACAGTCATACAGTACTGCACAGTTATTAATAGACACAATTAAACAACATCCACAGTCCTGAAAGATTTTATGAGCAAATGAATCTGACTATTGTAATCCATTTACCCTTTTTATAGGCACTTGATAAACATAAACAGAGCGAAAAGGGCATAATGAACCCTGGGCACTACACTGACTAAGAATGTCACTTGAGTTAATTTACTGTTTTACAGGTCCTATTCAGTGGACGTCTCCCAAAGTGATATTTTTGCACTAGTAAGCTTTGTAATGCTTCTCTGCTTTGTTCATACAGTGAAGTAGCTGGAAGTGCTACATCAGCTCCCCCACTTATACAGGAGTAACAGAGTGTGATCTGCCTTGATTAAGCAGAAAGTATTTTTTGATCAGTTCTTTTCCTGTATCCATCAGCATTCATTCTTTCAAGCGTTTATCCTGATGTTTATGAGAGAAAGCCAGTGTGCCTGCAGGACAGAAGCCAGCACAGACAGAGCAAAGGTGTTAACACGCCAATAGGTACAGTACATCTTGTATGCAAACAATATCATTGATCAGGATACATCGACCAGAAATGTGCCAGAAGTAGAGAACTGTTTTCTAACTGCTGGACCCAAACTAGATTGTAATTGGCTCATATGTACGGGTTGTGTGTCAGATTAGTTCAAAGAAAAAGCTTGTTTGAGTGTAAGGCTTTTATTTATAAGCACTGCTTTGTGCATATTTAGCAAGATTCCTGAAAATTAGAAAAAAAATGCAATACTTAGTCAATCAGAGCAAATCACACGTTGTGTACACAGCTAATTCTACCTGTATCTGTTAAATTAATGTGTCACAGTTTAGGTAAACAAACAATTATAAATATAGTTTATATATCAGCATTATCATTCGAAGTTGCGCCATCTGTTGAAAATAAGCCCAAACCTTCAGTCTCTTAGCTTTGTTTTTGGTCTTCACTAACTCAAGAAGAAAATATCTAAATGATCTACTATGTTCACCTGCTCATGTGTGTCTCGTTTGGTGCTGAGAAGGTTATTAGGGCTTGTTTTTAGCTGCAGCAGTCAGCTGAAAACAATGCTGTGAAGAACAAAGTTAAACAATAAAGTGTCAACCGGACAGCTAAATGTGAGACTTTCTATAAAGGTTTGTGAAGCTAAGGAGAGCTGCAATTTCAGGTGATAATATGTTGTCAATGTTGATATGTTGTCAATACAATATTTTTCTAAAATTATTGATTATAGCATTTTTCAACAAGCGGTTTTGGCCGAGTTTTAGCTGTCACACATATTTGCCTCGTATTTGACTGTAGAATATTAGTATAGGAGTTCATGGTCAGCTCAATGACTGCAAGGTCCTCAGGTCCTGTGGCTACAAAACAAGCCCAAATCATCACCTCTCCACCACCCTGATTGACCTTTTGTATGAGGTGTTTCTGTGGATAAACTGGGCTTGGTTCTTGCCAAACATCTCCACTTTGGTCTTGTCTGTCTAAAGAATATTGTCCAGAAGTGGTTTCTTCAGATGCAACTTTTTAAACCTAAGCTGTGCTGTTGTTATTTTTAGAGAGGCTTTCTCATGGCAACACTTGCAAAAAAGCCATACTTCAGTCTTTTTCTACTTGTACCATCATGAACTTTAATAGTTAACATGCTAAATGAGGCCTGTAGACTCTGAAATGTTGCTCTGGGGATTTTTGCCATTTCTCTGAGCATTGCATGGTCTGAACCTTGGGGGGAATTTGCTGGGACATCCACTCCTGATAAGATTGCATCATTGTCACTGAACTGCATAGAGTCCTGTATAAAGTTTCTGATTTATGTTTAAAAACAAACATATATTAGTGAGAGAGAGGGAGGGAGGGAGAGAGAGAGAGAGAGAGGGAGGGAGAGAGAGAGAGAGAGAGAGAGAGAGAGAGGGAGGGAGAGAGAGAGAGAGAGAGAGAGGGAGGGAGGGAGAGAGAGAGAGAGAAAGAGGGAGAGGGAGAGAGGGAGGGAGAGAGAGAGAGGAGAGAGAGAGAGAGAGAAAGAGGGAGAGAGAGAGAGAAAGAGGGAGAGAGAGGGAGAGAGGGAGGGAGAGAGAAAGAGGGAGAGAGAGAGAGAGGGAGAGAGAGAGAGGGAGAGAGGTGAGAGAGAGGGAGAGAGAGAGAGAGGGCGAGAGAGGGAGAGAGAGAGAGAGGGGAGAGAGAGAGGGCGAGAGAGAGAGGGAGAGAGAGAGAGAGAGGGAGAGAGAGGGAGAGAGAGAGGGCGAGAGAGAGGGAGAGAGAGAGAGGGAGAGATAGAGAGAGAGAGAGAGGAGGTAGAGAGGGGAGAGAGAGATAGAGGGAGAGAGAGAGGGAGAGGGAGAGAGATAGAGGGAGAGAGAGAGAGGGAGAGAGAGGGGAGAGAGTAGAGGGAGAGAGAGAGAGACCAGTTTAACAACATCTTTTTATGAAGTAAAAAAACAACAAAAAAATAAGAGTCTATATTATTTATGACTAAAATGAAATATGGGCCCTGAAGTGAAGAAACTACTGACCTGAAGTTTACATTGACAAGCTGCAGTAAGTTGGCCTTCTGGTTCAAGTCTGTTCCACTCCTTAGTCTTTGCCAGAACAGTAATTAATGTGTATGGTTATGTTATATTTAACATAGCTTTCTCATCCCTGTGTTAACTTAATGTTACCTTATATAGAAAGACATAGTAGTAATGCTGACTTTACATAACTGAATTAATCAAATGAAAAAGTGTCTCAAAAAAGGCCAACCTAAAATAATCTTGTAAGAAAAACTGTACAAATAAGCAAAGATGTCTCATATTCTCTTGACATACCTTTGAAGGCTGGGAGCTGGCCCATCAGCACCTCCTCGCTGTGGATGTTTTATTTTTAGTTTCCTTTAAAATTACCTTTGACTACCTGTAAGAACAGTCTGTATGAGCATCATCTGTTTCACAGTCTCGTATTGTGAAACAGATGATGGATAGAGTTATGTTTCTAGGACTCAGCATTAAATTATGAGCATCTTTTCTTGACCAAAGAAAAAAAAAGAAAACACATTTATTCCACCAGTATGCTCAGGTCAGTGGCTTGTTTCAAAGTTAATATTTTCATGAAACACCTGATGAAACTTTAACTGCAAACATCTTACTGCTGAAGTGACTCTGCACATTTAAACATGGGGTGATAGGGATTTTTTTTCTTCAAGTCAACCATTTTTTTTCACACACTGCACCAGAGTACTGAGGTGCAAAGTCCATTGTCTAGCTTAAATATCACAGTGATGTAAAGTAACACAAAAGGGAGAGATTTTCAGCTTGACATTGGCTCATAGAAAGACGTTCGGTGTCTTGTAGTCTTGTAGAGTACAGTTTGAGTTTCATAAATATAAACTAACTTTCAAATAACAACTCCAAATATGCATATCACAAATTTCCATTTGCAGCACACAGAAATAAGTTGCATCACTGACTATGATAAAGTTGAATGACATTTTGCATGACAGTCTGATTTGTACTACACTGAGTATCGTTAAAAAAAAAGAAAAAGAAAAGCATTCATTTTCTCCCAACACACATTTAAAAACTAGGCTTTTTTTTTTTATTTGGTTGTTGTTTGTAAAAGATTATTCTGCTGTGTTGCTGTTAGGTTGAGCTATATCAATAAAGCAGCCCTAGAGGCTTAATAAATAATTAATTGTTGGACAGTTCCAGCACAATACTAAGACAAGCCTTCAGGGCTGCATCATGCAGGTCTTACTATATATATATATATATATATATATATATATATATATATATATATATATATATATATATATATATATATATATATATATATATATAAAGAAAGAAAGAAAGAAAGAAAGAGAGAGAGAGAAATATGGATAATGGCATGAGTTTCAGTGAGGATTCTGACCTTGATAACAGTAAACTGCAATAGAGACATGGAAACAATATTTTTAACATTTAAAAATTGATAAAGACAGCTGCATATGCAAGATGTGAACTGTATCCCAACTGAACTGTGACAAAAAATACGGTGCTACCTACAAGACATAACATATATTTCTGTTAAAGTTCAGTTCTTCCAAACTATTTTTTTATATTTCACCTAAAAATGAGAAGTAACATGAAAGTTTTTTTTTTTTTTTAAAAAAGGAAGCCATTTAAAATGAATTATATACACATGGGAGCAGTTTTATGGCCGATTTAAAGTTTATGTTTAAAACTTGTTTTTTGTTTTTTTGTTTCTGGCAAAAAAAAACACACACAGGCTTTTTGCCAGGGTTGCTGTTTCTTTCAGATCCATTAGTTCTGGTTCATTAGTTATTTATGAGCACAGCAGTTGTGTAATAGCACTTTTGGAGGTTACCCTTCATTCTGGAGTTTTTTAGTATCAAACTCCTATCAGAACTTTAGTTGAAGTTGATGATTTATATACCTGCAACAAGTCTAAAAAATATTTCAAAAAAACCCCCAAAACGCTTGCTTCAATTCTGCAAAGTTATTTTATGGTGGAGCTGATGCTTCTCCGCACTTTTAGGTCTGCTAGAATTGTCACATATGTCTCTCCTGAACTCTAGCATCATCTTTAATGTATAGCATGCATTCACCTCTGTTTTGTTTTAAGGGTACCTGAGGGACAGTTGTTAAACCCACAGTATAATGGCACCTACAAAATATTAAACACTGGTTTTTCAGATGGATGCAAGCCATCTGGGGAACGACTTTAGGACATTTAGGATTTCTCTACTGTTACTGCTCATGGGTGAAAATTTAACATTACCAAAATGTTTGTGTTTATACAATCTTTGCCGCCTTGTCCCGTTTCTTAACACATCACCTTTGTAGCTTCATGTATGTTTTACATGCAATTTCAATTTCTAATTTAATTGTAAATTATGTAAAATAGTACTTTTAATGAATAATGTTCTGGTTTACAGTATTGATTGAACTTTTGGCCCAAACACACCCCACTCTTTCAATATTCCTGTGAATATACATATGTATATCTCTTGAGAGGTACAAACCTGAGCTTGCCGGACAGCAGTGCTTGCTGAGACTGCCTAATTATGCATTAGTATTAAATTACGTATCTGTGTGTGTGTGTGTTTGCTAAAGGTACATGAAGTGCACCCAGTGTGCCTGCTCCTTTGCTTGTGTGGAAGTGTGGGTGTGTCAGCTGCAATATGTGTGTGCAGCTTGATCCCGTCCCCAGAGAGCACACACTAAATTAGGATGCATATTATTTAAAGATGCCCTGGGCTGGGTTTCAGCTGGGTATATTTGTGTAGTGGATATGTTGATTTTTTTTTTTATGCTGCCCTATGTGTGCCTATTCATGCTGCCAGGGAAGCAATCTTAAGCACAGAAGTGTTTGCATAAAAGGAGAGGAATCCTTGAGCTTAATTTTGGCTGCTATGAATTCAAATGCTTTGCTCTCTTGGGTTGGGTTGTTGTCTGGTGGTGAATTTATTTTGTGTCTGCTTTTGCTTAGTTGTAAATAACATGGCCCCTTGAAATATCTGAAAATAAGACCTAATGAGCTAATCAGATTTTAATTTCAATAAGTGTACATATGTTTTTTGTTTTTTTAAAAAGAAGAGTTTATAGCTCAAATAAGATCTGCTATCTCCATCTTGAACCTGCCATAGACAACATCATGTGAGATGAGATCATATTATATTTTATCTTCAGTGTCTATAGTTTTTTTTCTTTTTCTGGCTTACATTACAATATGAAAAAATGTAATTTTAGACTAATCATTTTGGGGTGTTGAACCTTTTTTTTAAACTCACCATCTGAAGGAGAACATACAGCATGTTTTTGTTATATTTAGTCATGTAGAAAATTCACACCATGGTCTTTTATTGCCAACTTATAAAATTTATATCCAAAATGGTACTCCTAAGGGGTGAAAGTAATTTTCCCATGTACAAGCTATTGCAGCGAGTTTCACCTCTATTACATATGGAGATCAAATGTAAGTGAATCAGGTTGTTTCTGATTTGCTCTCTGGCAATGCTACTACCCGTTAATACTTTGAGACTTTATTGTAATGATATATCTCAGGTGAATTTTGTTATTTTATCCTGTTGGAATACTAGATCACTGAGGTTTGCCTCATAGTGTAATTCATATACATAATGGGATATGAGCTACTCAGGTGCACAGAAGGTAGTTTAAGGTGCTGTGCAATCATGAAGCCGTAGCCACACCAAATGATAAGCATTAAACTTGTAGTTCAACTTATCACACGGGTAAGCTTCTCTTTATTCCTGTGCTCATTTTTGTGAGCATGTCAGTGGTCTGGTTGTGCTGACTTGATCAACTAACCTGCATTCACATTCCTTCAATTCCTCCCTGCTGTCTGCTTGGCCACATGAGAATGGAGGAGTTACACTAAAGGTGGCCATGTAGGTGGGAAGATGAGGGTTATCTGTAGAGTTATATTGATATTGAGTATATGCCATGGTGGAAAAGGCTTCACTGGAGATTCAAAGCAGGGCTGAACTTTAGTTCCTAGATCGCTCAGTAATATATTCTGCTATCACACAATAGAGAGCATACATTTAGGAACATCTCTTGAGCAGCCGTTTCTGCATTCATACTGAGTATGCACACTCTTTAGTTCACATTCAAATGCAGTATATAATTCAAAGATCACAGCACATCTCTCCTGTGATGGAAAATGCCATTACTGAGAATCCTGGTGTGAGCATAATATGTGAAGCTTGCTCAGTGCAGTCTGCCCTTCCTCAGTGTATGTACCAGGTAGTGCCATATAACAGTCTCATTCATCTTCCTGACACAGTGTGAGATGCTTTAATGTACATGTGCCTCACTTGAAAAGGAGCATCAAGGAAAAAGTTGGTTTTTTTAAAAACTGTCCTGCCAGTGTTTTATCTCCTGTCTGTATTTTGTCTGTTTTTATACCATCTAAAATTTTTTACCACCAGTGTTGCCAGCCTTTTTGCTGTAAGTTTATTGTGCTGCTGTGTGAATAAACAGGTTCTGATCTGGATCTCCCATGTTACACCCATGTTGGTTTTATTGCTTGCGTTGTTGACTCATGCAAGAGGGTCTGGCACTTGACATAGCCATGTGGAGGCCCCACACTGCTGGGAGGCCCCACATGAAGGAAAGCTGCTTTGTGATTGGAGGAAGCCAGAATGGGATGAATGAGCACTGTACATAGAGCAGGAGGCATGAGGGACTGCGCTGATACACCCCCTCTCTCATTCTCTATCCGTTGTTCTCTGTTCCCATGTTTGTCTCTTTTCCCTGCACACTTTAAGCCATTTCTTGTTACACTGGTTGTGAGAAGACAGTCACCATGTGGTCTGTTTGATACTAAGTATACACATTAAGTTTTATAGCTCATTACTTTATAAAAATGTTAGTGCTCATTAAGCACCACACGAGAAGCAAAGAAGTCAACAAATACAGAAAGAGGTGTTCTTTTAGGCTTTTTTGAACCATTTAGAGGTGAAATGATTAGGTGATAAACTACAAAGTCAAATGAATGAAGTAATTTTTAAAACACACATTACCAAAGTTCATTTAAGTTCCTGATTACATTTAACTTTTTTTTTTTTAATGGAGAGAGGCGCTAAGAAAATCTCCAATTTGGCTTTAAGAAATTATGATGGGCATTTTTTTGGTGTGTGTTTTTTTTTTTTTTTAGCATGAACAACAAAGTAGTTGTTAGAAAATGATTAATCAAAACTTGACTTCTGGGTGCTGATTTAGCTCACTGGATTCAGCAGGCGACACATATGTCAAGCTACTGCAGAGGCCTGAATTCACCCCAAGCCCATTTATTGCATGACTTCCACTTAGATGGCAACTGGTTTTGAGTTAAATAATTATATAATTCAAATTGATCGCCAATGCAGAGGTCTCCAAAGAGCATCAGAATATACTTTGTTGAGGTAGATGTGTGTAAACCTGTCTTAAATCTTTAATTTACTGTATCAGTTTTCCGACAGTGAAAGTGATTGTGTCTGTGCCCATGACTGGGTGTGAGAAGAACTGTAGTGTATCGTCTTGGGAGGAAACACAGCTGGAACAGTTAACACTTGACACGGCAGCTGTTCACATTGCTGAGTGACTCGCAGCCTCACTGTGGGTTCAGTGAAATGTTGAGCCCTCTGTATATACCATTGCTTACCTAATAAATAATTCACTTTGATATACAAGCACACAAAGGTGTGCAAAGACAATTGATTGTATAGCATGCTGCAGATGCAGTATATTTTCACAGAACAAACCCAGCATACCCAAGGCAGTATTTGAGATGACACTATACAAGATGAAACCCTAAATATTTAGACAGTAGAAAAGTGCATCTGTCAGTGAGATTTTCTGTTTTGTGTTATTACACAGCCATTTCTACTTGCATACTGAAACCTGAGAATGCCTGTCTCCACGCAGGGTTTATCACTGGCTGCGTCTCTGCTCAGACGATCTCAGCTGCGGCTTCAAAATATTGATTTCTTCATATGCTGGAGCTTTTTTGGCCACAAACAAAGCAAGTGGTGGGGCTATTGTTTATACCTTGTTTCTATTGATGGAAGTTAATTAAATTGGCAAAGTAAGGTTCCACTGAAACTAAATAGTAGTAAAAAAGAAAACACATTTGGCTTGAGGTTTGGTTTCAGCCATCCAGGCTTACCACACATGCATAGTTCTACTTGCTGCAGCCTGCTCAGTGTTATCAGTTAGACCATGTTCCCTGTGTACTCAGTCTGTTTTTATTATTCAGTGCATAGTAATGTCCTACAAACCAATACAAGTGCTATCCGATTGCACATTACATACAAACATCATTCACCAGCAAAGCACTCATAGCGCTGTTCTACTGCAGTGTGGCACAAGGCAACCTGGTTATCTTGTCATTTGGCTGAAATAACTAATGGCTACTTAAAGTGGTCCATTTCCAAGTTAAACTTCTCTAAACTTCAAGGCAGGCAATTGAAGTACCTACCAATGAGAGCCAAGGATACCGCTGATTGACATATAACAGTGTGGCAAGTAATTTAGAGGGTTACCTAGGCAACGGGAGCCTGGGATGTCAGCTAGCGACCAACTGTCAGCGACAAAGCAGTGAGCGACGTCCTGCACCAGTTCAATCCTTCATCTCATTCTAAAATTGTGGGTATATACTCTCATTCTCTTTCTTAGCTCTCCATCATCAACATCATCTTTCCTTTGAGGTCATGAATCGCATAATACGGTGAAATCATATTTTGTTGCCTTGGCTTGCTGTGGGATTTGTTGGTATGGTGGAACTCTAAAAGTTTTAAGACCTTATTTGTGGGCAAACTCTGCACAGTTTTAATCAATTTATAGAGGGTTTATTGTATATTCTGTACATGCAGTTTTCATGCAATGCTGACCATTGACATGAAATTTAATTCTGATGAAGCTTCAGAATACCTGCCCAAAGAAGTGCCCATATGCATGTCAATAGAGTGGTAATTTTCTGAACTAGCATGCTAGGAAGCACACCTGAATCTGTGTCTTCCATCAGCGAAAACAATATTGGCAGTTTGACGAAAGAGTAGAACTGGAGGGTTTCAGGGACCCCCGGAGACATGGGAAAACTTATTTTGCAAAAATATCAAATTTACTATCAAGAAACCAGATTTTAAAAAAATATTCAGTGTTACTATGCAACTGTTGCTATTCAAAAGTAAATGCGGACTGGAACATAGCAGCTGTCTCATCAAAGGCCTTTAGAATGTTTTGAATAAACATGGGTAATATTATAATAAATAAATAAATTTTAAAAAATTTAGGAAGTGACTTATGATTTCAGAATTAAGAAGCAGACAGAAAGAAATTATATTTTGTTGTAATGGCTTGCTGTGAGGAGCCAGGGATGGTTGAACGGGTCGAATTCTGCACGTGTGTGTGGAGAGTCAGCATTGGTTGGTAAGGTGGACCTCTACACATGTGTCTGTGCTTGCATAAAAAAAAAAAGATAGAACTTTCACAGAATAGAACAGGCCATCTCTACATCACTGTAGGACACTACTTTACTTTTTAAAATTAGAAATCCCTTTATTTGTCCCACAATGGGGAAATTTCAGATGGGAATTAATTAATTAATGGGAAAAAAAGACTGTTTTCTCATGAATAATATTGTCATTATTTTCTTCTTTATTTCCTCATAAGTGGTTAAATTATCACAACTTTAAATGTAGACTTGTACTTCTTCAATGGAGCTCAAAGTGAAAAACTGGCCATCAAAATCCATGTGTTTATACATCAAAGTAAACAGTCATGAAATACAAAATGTCTCTAACGTCAGTGAAAATTTCTGAAATGTACTGAGGATACCTGAGGGCAGAACTAGTTTGCAAATATCATCATCATCCATCAAAAAAAGTAGAAACTGCATCAGAAATACAGAAATGAGGAATTATGCAACTTTAAATATATTCTACAAGATAGTGCAACACCTTTAATCCTCATGTTATTCAGAATGGGAGGCACATGTGGTGCTTCAGGCTTGCCAGTGTTCTTGCTTGCGTGTACACAGCCAAAGCACAACAATCTCTAACATCTCTTTGCTTATGGAATTGCTCACTGCATGTTTTCTGCAGCTCATAGCTAAGGTTCACTGTACCATTTATTTTGTAGTTTGACAAAAAGAAAGTTTGTCAAAAATCAACATTAACTGTAACACGTCTGCAAAAGTCAGGCAGTCTTGCAATGGAACCACAATGCACTAACATTCCAGAGGCATAGTTGGTGCCCAAAAAGCTCACATTAGCAACATACACTGTAGTGACAGCTGGGAATGTGGTGTTCACTGAGTTTCTTAGGCCATCCTTAAGTACGTCTAATGAGATGTCTGTTGTTTTTGTGACTTTTCAAATCATGAATGCCTCTTCTGAAACCAAAAGCATAGCTTCTAAAGAGTACAGTACCTGCATTGTATTTAAATAAAGTGGGCCAAGTTTGCAAACCTGGAATAAATTTTTTTGTTTGACATATGTATATATATATATATATATATATATATATATATATATATATACATTATATTGTGACATTTCAGTCTATGACATTCCATTCAGTCCTGTCAAATGTCAAAACATATACGATTGTGGAATTTTTATCAAATGTTTGTATACATCTTATAGTTGTTGAGACTCACAATGCCCTAGGCAATATTTATGCAAAGTTTCATCAAGATTGGTCCACTCATCTGGGTGGAGATAAGGAACATACAAACATATATACATACATTGTCACGAGGTTCTGCGTGGCAGGTGGAATTGGATTCAATATGCAGGACTTGACAGGCATTGAATGAACTTGAACATAGTTTATTTAAAGCTTGTCACAAGGAAAAATACAAACACTAACTGGGACTGGACAGGTGCTAGGTCTAAGTGACACTAAGCAGCAAGGTGAAAGTGCATGGTAAACACTGACGACAACGACACAAAGAACAGAGAAAAACTGAGGGCTTAAATACACACACTAGGTAATCAGGGCAAGTGTAAACAGCAGGGCACAACAGGTGAAACAAATCAACTAATAACACAGGGGAGGCAAAACTAAACACAAAGTACAGGGAACACGAGACTGTCAAAATAAAACAGGAAACACACAGACACGGGACCGAGACGCAGACTAGTCACAACACTGGGAACAAAAATCAACACAAAAACACAGGAGGCCAGGGACATGACAAAAGGGCAAAACAGACACAAGAACACAGACGCAGGGGAGGCAGGAACAAAGGGAACTAAGAAATCAAAATGCAAACCACAACCACCAAGAAAACAGGAAACTAAGATGAACAAAGAAAACCAAAACAGACTAGGACATAACAAAACTCAGTGAAAACAGAACTAAACACAAAACGTTGGGCACACGGCCCAGGACCATGACGTACATAAGCAACAATCATTATATTATGGTTATTCTTTGGCGCATAACTCCTCCCACATCGTTTGATATAGAGACACTATTCTTGCACCAAATTGATCAGCTCGGTGGTGAGATGATTTTTTTTTTTATAGAGGTATGTTTTACAGTTTTTGATTTTCATTTTGAAAATTGTTGGGGAAAAAACCCAAATCCCTCTCCATTCAAGTGAATGATAGAGGTAGTGTGGACTAACTAACTGACAGAGTGAGAGAAGCAGAAAATTTTCTCTTTAACCTGTCAGTGAGCCCACAATTTTCAGTTTACAGCTATAATTTTACTCACAAATCATAGGAAAATTCCTCTTCTTTCAAATAAATTCTTCTCCTGAAAGCCAACAGATATATACTTTTTAATATGAAAACATTTTAGTAAGAGGTGAGCCATCTAAGCGCTCAAGATACTTCTGTTAGAAAGTTGGCTACAGTGCACACACTGAATGCCATCACCATGGAGACTTTAACGGCTGCTCCCCTGACACAGGTGCAAGCCAGTGACAGTTGTTAATCTGATTCATTTGAATATTATCATTTGATTAGTTTGAATCTTTTCTCTCCGTCTCTTTCAGGGAGAAATCACAGTCCCCTCACTGCTCAAATTTTCCTGTGGCAGTGCTTAGCTGAGCATCACAGCACGCTGCTAACACTATGCTAAGTGTACTGCTGTGGATGATCAGCAGAAAACATATTTTGGCCAACAAAAATCACTATCAGTTTAACTGTAAGCTGTTTTGAAGTGTTTTCAGGCCTTAAGAGTAATTCCACATAAGATCAGCACGTGCTTGAGATCACCAAGCCTGATTATATTACATGATAATGGTGTTAGATGTTTGGAAAAGGAAATTTTATGCATCATTTTCGGATGAACCCTTTCAGTGCTGAGTGGGTGAGCCCTGGGAGCCCTGAGCACTAAAGTACCTTTACCCCTGATTATCTAGAATCTGTTTGAAGATCCCACGAGTTTGGAAATTGCAAATGATGGTCCATATGGGTTGTCTACGTAACTGGCAAAATAATTTGTGGGACCGTTATGCAGATCTGCCACCTGGACTCAAGTCTATCTCACATCTTCTTACAGAACCCAGAGATTTTTTATTATTATTATTATTATTATTATTATTGACATTTAATCAATATTGGATACAAAACATCAAAAAGAATTATGGGTACCCTGAGCAGATGAAAAAAAATGGTCCTCGTAGTAGAGTGAGAGGGTGTGGTTACCGAACTTCACGCCACAATCAAAATCTGCTTACACGCTCAGGTCTACTTAACCCATTTAAAGATACATCAATATGTCCTATCTTAGTTTATATCAAAATATTTATGGGCATTCCATAAGAAATGGTAAAAATTCAAACTTGTCTAACAATAAGTGGCAATGCATATCAACATATGTTTTCTTCCTAGTACTGAGAAGTGTTGTCCTAACAAAATACATTTTGCAATGGAGCAAATAGCCTCACTTGCACAAAATGTCATAGTAGAGGTGATTTTTTTCTCAAAAAGGTATCAAAAAGGTATCAAAAAGGTATCAAAGGCGTACTACAGACCCAGGAATGTTTGTGAGCCTAACATTTTCACAGTTTTCTCCACCTTGTACAAAATGCAGAAATAAAGGTGTGAAAGTTTGAACTTGTCTTATCTGGAGATACTCTTAAGCTGCTGTTGAACGGCTTTTAGTGAAGAGAAACTGAAGCTGTTCTCCTAATCAAAACCACCAGGCTCCAGTGTAAAAAAAAAAAAAAAAGAGGGTAATTTTGCCTCACAGAACCTGCACCTGTTGCTATGTCAATAGGTTGGTTTGTGTCCCTAATTGTAAATTAGAGTCACACAGCAGCCCATCATCATTTGAGGTGAATTTTGAGTTTTGTTTTGCTTTTTGTTTTTGGTCAGTGGAGTCTTTTAGGCTTAAGAGAAACACAATGATTCTATAAAACTATCAACAAGGGTTGTGTGGCAGCAACTGAAGTGGTGAAAGTACTTTTAATATAACCCACAAATTTAAGCTTCTCCAGTTGTTGGACACATGGTTTAATATGATTCTAAGGTCCTGACTGAAATGGGCTTGCACAAAGCCTATGGGTGACATAAGCACATGCTTTCAAGTAAGTAATTCCAGGTAAGATTGGTGCTGCAGGTTAAAGATAAACTGTCACAATTTCAAGTATTTAAACTGCAATTTACAAATTGTAGCTGCTCCTGTCTGCCGCTTTCTCACACACATATGCTGAAGGACAACAGACAACATTGCAAAGATACAAAGCATGTTTTCAAAAAGGATAAATTTTAAACCCAGTCTGCAGCAAATAATGTCTGGCAGTATCAACGATCTTACCGCATTCTCTCCAGAAACAGCATAGTCTAGTTATATTTTAAACTTTCAAAACTCTGGCGCCTAACTACTCCCGCACAGTTTTTTGTAGAGACATTGTTCAAACATCAAAATGACTAGCTTGGTTTTACTGTTTTTTTTTTAATAATTTCAAGATTTGTCACAACCCCCCCCCCAAAAAAAAAACCATTCCATTCATTTCAGAGTTACAGGCTTCACCCCCATTTGCACAGTAACAGTAAGCAGAATCTTTCCTTTGATTGGTCATCATTACAGAATCTTGTCATTGATCTTTAACGACAGTTTGTAGTAGCAACAATCCTACTGCAATTGCACTCTAATTTATGGTAATGTTTTAATGATATGGTCTATTTCCTGCTGTGTTCTACATATCAGAAAAGACAACTATGGACAGCCCAACCAGACTTGGCCAAAATTGTCTGAATGTATGTGTGAATCCATCATCAAAATGAAAACAATACAGAAAGTTGATTTTTTTTTTTTATTTTGTTCATTTATACATTTTGTACATTATGTATATCTAAATCAAATGTACAATAGTAGGGATACATTAGATTTAATTATTAGTACATTTGATTTAAATGGGGGCCAAATTAGATTTGACCCTCATCTAAATTAAATGTACTCATTAGGTCTCATTAAGTTCATGCAGCAGTCATGACATTTAATCTACAACTCAGTTCATGCCAAATCCCAACCATAGTCACTTCAAGATGTGTTATACTGTAAGGTAAAGACCCTACAGTATTAGACAGAAACCCCCAACAAACTATCCCCTACGAGCAAGCACTTAGTGACAGTGGGAAGGAAAAACTCCCTTTTAACAGGAAGAAACCTCCGGCAGAACCATGCTCAGTGAGGGGCAGCCATCTGCCACAACTGGTGGTGGTGGGAGTGGGTGAAGGGAAAGGGAAAAGGCACTAAAAGCTGTCTTGTTAGATTTAAGTTAAAATATAATAGTTTCCACTATTTTCTTTGTCATGACCGTTTCACATTTTTCCTTGAGACTGTTTTGGCTCATAGTTGGCATAAGCCCTGCCTACTTGTGATAACAGCTGGAACAGTCGGGCCTGAGTTCTGAATATTTTATGTGCAAATATTGATATCTTATAATATGGACAGGCTGTGCAAAATGATGGCATTCCTGGAGTTCAGCAGGCAAATTTGGTGCTGCAGAAATTGGCCTACTCAAGGCTGTATCCTGAGTGGGTTTTTGTCGCATGGGTTTGACGAGTTCTCTGTCTGTCCACAGAACCCTTTTATGTCTGCTTTTGCCCAGCGTTAACAAGTAATAGTCTGCTTTATGCCTTTCTCCAGTTTCTTTTGTTGGTGGCAGTACAGGCTTTTTTGGTGTTTTCTTGACCTCATCAGTGGTCACATTACTGTGTTGCTGAACCCTCACTGTGGACATATATATATATATATGTGTGTGTGTGTGTGTGTGTGTGTGTGTGTGTATGCAATTATCATTGCATATAAATAGAATTTCCATTGTTAAGGAAACTGATATCCAGCCAGTCAGCCATAGCAGAAAGTGGATGAATGGACGGCTGAACAATCAATAATGCAGGGGAAAAAAAAGGACAGCAAATTATTTGGCTATCTTTATGACTACAGCTTTATTTTATTTTACTGTGTGATAATATACTGTTAAATATATAAAATTCCTTCTACAAAGACGTGATCTGATAGGAATATATAAGTTAATGATCTGGAATTTATCTAGGTCGCAGCAGAAACACAGCAAATATTCCATAAAAACAGGAGCAAAATAGAATAGATGTTGGGGTATTGGCATCTCTTACATGAAGCATGTTTCTTTGTTGGTATCTCTGAGTTTCTGAAAGACCTTGGGTATTGTGTAGCTTGAATTTAGAGGCTGTGGAAACCTGAGCTGTGGCCTCAGGGTCATTGGGTGTCCAGTCTCTGTTGACAGTGAGGCTGGGCTGAGTGAAATATTCGCTGTGTTGGGTCACTGTCCTCCTCCTGCTGCTCTCCTGCGTTCTCCTTCTATTCTTCTAAACATTATATGAATAGGTGATCCATTAGCAGAAATGGACCTGTGGGATAAGTGTTGTGGACTACCCTCCTAACATCTCCATTTCCACTGCCTTTTATTTCTTTTTCTGTCACTCAGTAATAGTGTCTTTGTCAGTGTGTGTCTTTCTTCTCTTCTGTCTTTCTTCTTTGTGCATTTTATTCTGAACACCATTACAATCAGCCTTTAGTCTATCAATTTCTCTATTTATCCAGCTATGAGGCAGTAGTAAAGGCACATCTAGCATATCACATTATCCAAACTGCCATATCCTGCTGTTGCAATTAGAAAGCCATAAGAAATTCAGTAAAGGTGTCAAAGGAGCACTATATTATTTATGGTTTGCGTTACTATTTCTTTTCACTGTGTTTGTCTCGTTTGTCTATCGATCTCAGTTTCATTCCCTCTCACTTTTGTAAACTGTTGTCCTTTCTCCATTTAGCTATGAACCTCTTGGCTTGGTGCCATCACAATCCATTCACTACAGCTCAGCGAGACTACACAGCCGCTACTTTATACCAGAGTGCACTCTGTCCTTTCCAACAGTTCCCACTTGTACAGTAAAATGGCAGAATGGCCACTTCACAGATCCCCCCCACCACCACCACATTGTGTCCTCATGAGACACAGACAGTTACTATACAGGAGTGCATATGTGTGTGTGTGTGTTGGAGAAGAAAGTACATGTAACCGTGCGAACATGTGTTTGTGTTTGTGTGCATGTGCAAAACATGGGCACATTTCTAGTGCATGCTGAGGTTTCTAGCACAAGTGTGTGTGACTATCAAGTGTTTTATTCCCACATGGAATTTCCACTATTTGAAATATGGGATATGCTGGCTATGCCTACTTCTTTAAAGGATGGTAGGTCATGCTGATTTTTTCTTCTGAAATTGTTAGTTACTTTTCTAGTCTGGGCAGCATGGTGGTGTGGTGGTTAGCACTGCTGCCTCACAGCTAGAATGACATCTAGAACGTCTGGGTTCGATTCCACCTTAGCCCGGGCCTCTCGCTGTGTGGAGTTTGCATGTTCTCCCTGCATCGGTTTCTTCCCACAGTCAAAAGACATGCAGCTACTGGTTAGGTTAATTGGTCACTGTAAATTGTCCATATGAATGTGTTGGCCCTGTGACAGGCTGGCAACTTGTACAGGGTGTACCCTGCCTCTTGCCCTATGTCAGCTGAGATAGGCTCCAGCCCCCCGTGACCCTGAATAGGGTAAGAGGATGGATGGACTTTTCTAGCTTGGGCAACTATTCTTGAATTCATTTTATTATACAAAAGGTTTCACAATGGTTAAGATATCTGAACGTTACTAAAAGAAAATTGCTTTCTTTTTTGCATATTTCTCATCATACCTCTACTCCACTTTTTTGAGGGGTAATAGGTTCCATATCCAAAACAGAGTCATCCCCACCTTGCACCAAGTAAAACCACTGGCAGTGAGCTGGGAAATGGCTGCTAACATTTTAATGACTTAATGAGACCTAATTAGTCGAAATAGGAGAGGTGATCTGTGACTGTGCATGCTGACTCGCACATATGTGAGTGTTTCTGTTTCTACAAGATTAGAGTTGGTTTGCACGTGGTGCCTGTATGTGTTTTGGGTGCATGGTTGTGCATGTATGTTAATGCTGTCTCCATGGCAGATGTATGTGTTCCAGAGTGCTGTGCAGCAACCTTTCTCAGCATTACCCAGCCTCTTCATCAGGAAGTGACTGTGGGGGGTCAGGCCTCATTTAATCAAGGAAAAAATTCCATCTCCCATTAACTTAATTAATCCAACAGCAGAGAAAGACAAGCTGAAAGAAACCTGCCTCTCTCTCTCTCTCTCTCTCTCTGTGTGTGTGTGTGTGTGTGTGTGTGTCTGTGTGTCTTTTAAGCGGAATTCACAAAGCTATGCAACAATATCTGCAGAAACGATGTTTACATTATATGAAATTACATTAAGTGCACAGATATACATTAAATCATATAGTGACTTAATGAAAATTTAAAGTTACATATTTATTTATAGCATTCAAATCAGAAGAGACTCAAATAGGAAGTATGCATGACAGTAATTAAATGCCTTTAATTGACACAGTGTGCATTATAGGGAGTTTAAGCTGGATGGAAGGTATCTTTGGCAATTGGATCCCATCATCAATTTCTCTTTTTTAAGGAGGTACTCACACCATAAGAGTATCCCCCAGTGCAAAGGGAATATGTACTGTAAGCTATAAATGAAAAAAAAAATGTCTTTAAAGCAATATGAAGTCAGCTGTTTCAGTCTACCCTTCAGTCACTCTTTGGTTCCAAACTGCCTACAACAAGGCAAATGTACTTATGTCAAAGAAACTAAATCTACAGTCAACCTAGTTATCTAGCATCACAGTTTGGCCCTTATCAAAGTCTCGATCCTTGTACTTGTCCATTTTTCCTGTTTGCAAGAGCTGATTATTCCAAATACAGCCCACTACCTGACAGGCGCTGTGTAGCAAGATGATGAATGCTGTCCACTTTTTCTTGGCTTTAATGTTGTGGTTGGTTTGTGAATGTGTATTCTCTCTATTTTGACAGAGTGCATACCTACCTGAGCTAAAACTCTTTACTGATATGGGGACAATAAGAACAAGCAGTTTCCAAAAAGAACAAAGTATTATAAAATGGGACAATTTTAGATACTACTACCACTGAATTCTGTGTAGTACTATTGTACTGAAGACATACTGTACATTGCATCTTCCTGCTTATACATGGAAGCTTCTGACTCTGGCACTTTGCTTTGTACTGTACTTTTTATTGAAGTACAAGCAGATATGTTTCAAGTCAGTTGGACCCAATGTACTGCCACCATTACTGACTCTTTCTTTTTTAGGTTTTTTTAGGTTTTTTAGGTATGTCTCTAACGCTCTCCATCCTCCACATGAATGATAATTATGTGCTGTCATTTCTCAAAACTCTGATCTTCTTTGAAAACTTCACCTCCAGATCTCCTGTCTTAAATTTTTATAAATTATTTTTTCTGCTTAGATACCCATTTTTTCTGTCTTGTTATTCATATAAGTATGTCAGAGGACAGGTTATTGTGTCTCCACCCTCCCCCTCTCCTCCTTCAACTATAATGAGGGTGGGGTGGGGGCAATAAAGACCACGATGATGCACAACGGAGGAGGAAAAATATTCTACAAGAGTATTTATTTACTTTTGCCATTATCTGAAACTTCTGTGATACGTATGTAGTGTTTCTCATTAAACCATTATACTCTGACAAAATCTTTTGCATGGAAAAAGCGGTATCATTTAACATTCCTATGACTGCAGTTTATCCAGCATTCAGCTGCTCACACTGACCTCTCTCTTCAGGACTTCCCCTCTCACTGACTTTAATGTCCTGCTGCTGACATACAAATCCCTTCATGCCCCATGCACCCATTTCATTTGCAGAGCTTCTCCCCCTCCTCCTCTGGGCTGCTCTCTGTCCCCAAAACACCCCACTTCTGGAATGCGCTACCCCACTCCATTTGTGCTGCCAGAGCTGTTGACTCTTTTGAAGTTATGGTGTTTGACTGTGCTATTACTTTGTTTTTGTGGAAAGTAAAACTAATCAGATGTGAGTAGAGTTATTGTTATTTTATAGCTGACCCGTGATAATGGTATCTGCAAAAGTTTGTCGCTAAAAAGGGACATAATGTACTTTTTGGAATAAAAACAAATTTAGGTTAACTAATTTGCTGCAAGTACAGAGAAAAATTAACAACCTTTCCCCCCCCCCTTTCTTCTGCATAGAAAAGCTGGTTTCTGTGGAGCTGAGCTGTGGTGCTGGGCCCAGCCATGTAGTGTTGGAGCCAGGTTTGCCCCTCTTGCTGGAGTGCAATCTGGGGGCCAGTGACACACCCTTCAATGTCTCCTGGCTAAAGGATGGACAACCACTGCTTCTAGAGGGGAGTGACTACCTGCAGTACTTGGCCAATGGATCCCTCCTCCTGTTGCCAGCATCTGAGGACAGCCAGCCAGCCCATGGTGTGGCAGGAGCTTACAGCTGTGTGACTGGTAGCACCCTTGGAGCACTGATGAGCCGGACTGTGAATGTGCTCCAAGCAAGTAGGTGTCCCTGGTTACTTCTGAGTGCTGTGGTCAAGTGCAGGTTAGGCTAGCTGAAGACTCAAAATTATCTTTTGGTACACTGTGAGTGAATATTGATCTAGACATGTGTAAATAAATGAATTAATTAAAATACAGCTGCAGCTCCTGCAGCTCTCCCTTGATTGACCATAATCTCAGTCACATACTAGACTTTCGAAAGTCTGAAACCAGAGACAAGAGAAGACACAGAAGTCTAGTTTCCTCTCAAACTGCTTTAATGACACATTGCAACATGCTAAAAAAAAAAGGCTATTGTGAAATTTTTGCTCATTTATGACAAAATATACTGCCTACCCAAGCATTAATTATTGAATTTTAGTGGGATCTCTGTTTCCACACTTTGTTCTAAACCAGCGTAGCTGGTTGTAACTTCACATTCTACGTAATCATCTCACAGCTCAGTCTCACAAAAGCATGTACTGAATTAAAAATGGTCCTATAATACCTGAAAATTGGTGATGGCATACGTAGTTATGGGTGTCTAGCTACTGTATCTTTTCACAGTAGCCAACGTGTTTAATGATGCAGTATTTTCAATTAAAAAATAAGAATATTTGTTTGATTCATGCATCTACTTAAAGAATTCAGTGTGCTATAGTGTGCATGGGCGCACATGCATACTGACAAACAGCAATTCTCTTTTTGCAAGGATGGACATTAACTTGCTTCTCTTCTGCCTCAGCTAGGAGCTAACAAGTGTCCTGGGATCAGGTATATGCTGGCACAGATTGAATGAGGACGAATGGATGGAAATAAAAAAAAAGAAAGAAATACGGGGTATGAACAATGCGAGTACAGGCTGTAGTTTTTAATCGGCCCTCCGAAGAGGCCTCTTCCTCTCGCACTCCTAAGTGGTAGTCTTTATTTAGCCATTAGCTTTGTGTAAAATGAGACAGTATCCTCTATGGATGCCCCTTCTTTTGTCAGCTGTCACATGCCTATTTATGAGGATCTCTTGTTTGACAGACAATGAGGACTAAAGGGAAGGGAGGGGGTATGTTGGATGAATGGTGGGAAGGCAGACAAGGCTGAAGAGAGTTTGAGATGATGGTGAAAGGAAAGGCTTCTGAGACCATTAAGAATGACCTTCAGTTTGCACACATGTGTGTATAGGTGTGTGGTGTCTGAATTAAATTACTAGCAAGAGGGTATGAGATAGATGTGACCACTGGGAAGGAGGATGAAGCCGAAATGCCTCAGCACTGACATTGGGCGGACATTCTTAGCTCCTATGGTGTCTTCACTAGCAGGAATGAGACTGAGAAACTGAATGAAGCAGAGATCGCATCTGTAAAAACACATTAAGAAAGCCACCTGCTCCAGTCAATCTGTCGTAATATATGATGCGTGTTGTTAAGGCAGATGTAGTGAAAGAAATTTTCCCTTTCTTGAAATACAAAACAGTCTTTAACTCACTCTCCTCCTCAAAATGACAGAGGCAGCATGCTGAGTGCACATCACAGTTTTCAAATGCATTCACAGGTAAATTATGATGATGGTTAAAAAAAGCAGCTTTTTGTGTTAATTAGAGCAATTAACCTTTCTCATTATGAGACTGCTGAGGGGAATGTCAATATTTCTTAATTCTTACAAGCTTTTGCAAACCGTTTCAAACAAACAGTTGACATCTTAACAAGGAAAAGTGAACGCTGTCCTCTGAGACACGATTCTGGAATTTACATGTTTTAATTATTCCAAGCTTCAGCAGTGGATATTCAGGGTTCTATCCAGCGGTTGATCGCCTGGTGCTGCACCGGGCTGAAAATTTCATGGGTTTGCTATCCAAACTCATCGCCATCATTGCAATTAGCAACCAGGTGGGGCTATTAGTAGTGGAAAGTGGTTGTCCAACACACCCCTCCCAGTCCTCCGATTGCCGGGCTGTGATTTTTTTCTGGCTAGAACCTGAGATTGTCTATAAGTTTTTGGGATTTATTATTTTTCCTGACTCTAATTACATGATTTTTTTTTTGTATCTTATCTTAAGGTAGTACAGTATTAATGGAGACACAACATGGCAATAAAAGCAGTGAAAGAGAATGTGGAGAATGCTAGTTCAAAGCCATCTAACACTACAAGAAAAACTCAACATCGAAAGCTTTCTGCTTACTGACAAATATTGCAGAAATACTGTAAACGGCTTGCTTTTGTCACTACTACTGCAGTAGCTGCTTTCATGTTAGCATCAGCAAAAATAGATAACACAGTCCTTTGCATTTTTCTTTTAACAAACTATGCTATGTAAACTTTAGACAACATTGCAAGGTCAAAAGAGAAGTCGACTTCAAACTCGACACAGCACGTAATTGTCCCCAGCAATACACCAAGTCTGAAGTGGATCAGATGGACAGTTGTTGCAGCAGGAAAACAACGCTCACACATGCAAATACAAAGATTCTTCCATTTATCAGAGAGGTTCAGTTTAAAAGTTGGGTAGGAAACAAGTCACAGGTTAAAATATCTGCTTTCACAAGGGGAGGAGGAAAATGCTGCAATCTGATAGCTGTGGAGCCAAAGAGTGGGGCAGAGACAGGGGAACGGAAAAGACAGAGTTGGGGTAAAATCAAGAGCAGCCGTGACAAAAAGAGTGAAGCACAGAGATAAGATAAATGAGAGAGAAAGAGAGCAAAGAAACATTTTTTATTTATTTATTTATTTATTTTGGACAAACACATTGAGGGGTAAAAATTTAGGGGTTAAAATGCCCAAGGAGTTGCCGGAAAATGTTTCTTGCATAGAAAGACTTTGTTGCTAGGAAACAATTGGTCATATTTTGACCCTGTGGCTTGGCATACTTGGAGTGGTACAATGAAAAATTACCCAGTGTATCATGACAAGCCCTTTCAGTTCAGTGTTAGCTCTACAGCATCTGAGATTGTGATGGATCTGCCATGGAATTTCATCACGGGTGTCGGGACACTCATGGAGCACTAGGAAAAAAAGACTAATATGATTATGCTCCAACAGAATGGAGGTCCCAGCAAGTCGACCATTGTTCAATCACAGCATGAGGAAAGTGTCTTCTCTGAACACCCATCGCCCCCCTTTGCATTGTCTAATGGCTAGTGTACACTCTCGCTTATCAGCTGTTGTTCACCATTCACATGCAGACACCCTCCTGTGTACACATACACCTGTGAACATGTATGCACACAGTGCTTCAGAAATGTAATCACAAATTGTCTGTGCACCCACAAGAGAACAAGTAGTGCGGTACACTGGCACTTAAATTTACAAATGTGAACACACCAGTGCACGCTCATTGAGCATGGCAACCTATCAGGCAGTTTGGAAGTGCTACAAGTTGTGTTTACATGAAAGGATCATGCTGCAATGGCAGAGGTTAATCATCAATGGCTCCTGCATGACTTGCTATGCAACAGTCAGTGAGAGATTTTTTTAAATGAATCAAATCCTTTTGGCTACGATGACCAAGCAGCTCTGTTAGTCTGTGTACTCATTGAGAAACTTTGTTCCCTCAGCACATTGGGAAAACACAGATGGCCAGTTTGTTGACATGACTAACAGTTGGAGTGATAGGGCTTAGGGTGATTTTGGATAGCCTGTCCAGTGTCTCCTCAGCTTACAGTGGTTTGTGGAAACTCTTGTTAAAAAAATAAAAAAAATAAAAAATAGGGATGGTGTGAGTTTAGAAATCTTGAACTTGCCACGTGATTGGCTGCAAGCTTGAAAACATGCATGCAGTACCTGAAAATGGTTTCTACTGTTGGTTTTTCAGGCTCTCCACTCAGTCCTCACTGAAAGCTATGCCGGTGGTATAGCTGTGTCTACGACAATATGGGTCTGTCTGTAAACTCTTTGTCCTTGAAAGGTTTAAGCTTACTGACTTCTGTCCAGTTTTTCTAAATTGGACAGGTTACAAATACTTTCACCCATCCAGTCTACTAAATGGCTTAAGCTCAGGTTCGTGCAAAGACATTCATTATTCCCAGATAACTGAATGAATCCACTGAACACAAGACTAATTTTGTCTTGTTTTTAATTTTTAATTTTATTTCCTAATAATTATTAGATGGTCCTGAACATTTGCCTGTTTGGGTGAAAAGTAACAGAAATACTGTTTTTAATTATAAAGCTACAGAGATAAATGTTGGATACCCATCTTCAGAATATTTGGGAAAACTTTAGAAATGGCTGCAATTTCACATGTTCCCACATTCATGTTTATAACACTCATGGATGATGTTTACATGTTTTGAGACTGCAGATCTGGTCTGAATTGCCTTTACAATTATTTCCGCAAGGAGAAAGTGCTTTACATAAACCGGAAAGTCTGGCTGATTAGATGCCTCAGCTTATTTAACATTTAAAGAAACCCATATGATGTTATTAGCAGAAAGTGTTTTATAGCCTATAACATGGCTAATGTAATTAGACACACTGTGTTTTTGGTATTTTTGAGTGTCCTTTTTGCTTTCTTATTTCTTACTTTTTCCGCCTTAGAGTTGCCTTCTCTGCCTTCTTTCTCTGCACTTTCCTTTGATCCACCCCCACTCCCTACTTCTCAGTCAGCGCTACAAACGAAGAGGCTGGGACAGCCGGTCTGTTTTGTTCTCTCTTCCAACAGCCTGTTGGGGTCAGAGGTTAGAGGCCCTCAGACGGTATTCACTGCTGCCCCCTAGTGCTCAGCTTTACCTTCAGAAGGAAGGGTTCCCTCGTCTGTGAATGTGTAAAGGCTGGGAAAACTGGAGTCCTGCCAAGAGTCGACCTGGACAGACAAATAAAGCCAAGCCTGATTAAGTCCCTAAATTTCTCCTAATCAGGACATTCAAGGCTATTTAAATGGCCTCAACAAGTCTCTAATCAAATTATAAAAATTAAAACAGTACCACTTAAAGCCCTACAGTGGCTGCAATACAAAAACTGGAAGTTTTAAATGCAGACTGCATTAGTAATATACATGTATAGTGCTGGACTCACCGTTTTTAAACTAAACAAAGTAGCATTAAAAAAAAGCTGTTAATGGGAACTCTGTCAGGGTTAGCTCTGTTTGCATTGTGGTTTGAGTTATCAATTAGTGTGTTGATCCCCTTTTGCAGCCCATGGTATTTGGTGTACTACTAGGAATGCTTTCAAATTCAGTCTCAGTGGGCTCTAGTGGACAGGGAGCTGTGGATAAATTGTGGACCATGGCCAGATGTTATACCAGATGTTAACATATGAGGAGACATTTTGATAAATAACCCTTTAGATTCTATCATTTCTGTACCCGCAGGTCTGTCTAAGTTCCGTCTGGAGCCTTCACCCCAAAAAGTACCCACTGGAGGAGCTGCCCGCTTTGAGTGCCAGATTGAAGGAGTACCCACCCCTCTTATTATCTGGGAAAAAGATCAAGTAGCAATTCCAGAGGGAACAAGGTAACTACATTTTGAATTCTGCTGTGATACTCATAATCTGCATTTTGCACATGATTTCATATTGATGATACTTTAGTAAAAATTTAATGCAAACTCACCACAACTCTGTACAAGAGAGTGTTTGGAGTCAAACTGGATTTTGCCCTTGATTTGAAGTCTTTGACTTCATTTTTCGCTTTTGGTTTATTTAGTAAGTGTAAAATATTGTTTCAGTTAGTTGTTTTTTTCTTTTCTAAGGCTTAGTTTATTTTATTTCAAGTGCTTAAAAAGTTTTTCAATGTTTAGTTTTAGTTTTCTATTTCAGTTTTAGTTAACCAAGTGAGCTTGCATGCAAAAGCAACAAATCAATCCTTGTCATTTTGCAGTTCACATATGGGAATATATATGCTGGGTGTGACAAATTGCCACAAACTGAGGTGCACAGCACACTAAAATGATGATGTTTATCAAAGTGTTTTGTCTAGATTTGTACAAAGCAAAAATTGTTTGACACTGAATATAGCTACTTCAGATTTTTAGTGAAAATGTAGAATGGTATGGTAAACACTCATAAAGGATCAGTGTTGTTCTCCATTTAGAAACTTTGAGCATTTAAAAAAAGTCAAGCAGAACAGCAGGGTTTACGCTCACTACTTACATTACATGAGTTTCTGTTCATTAAAAATGGCCCAAGGACTTTCTCGTGCCATCTGTCTGTACACAGCTGTGAATTTAAATGTGCCATATTTACAAACTAACTGACTTTGGAAAACATTTGAGATAAAGATAAATGTACATGTAAAATATCACAGTGCAGCTTAATTGCATTAAGTTCATCATTTATCCATATATCCCTTTGGTACATAGAGTTACAGTTAAGTTTACAGCAAGAAAGCCATTACTAAAGTAAGATGCCTGGATGTTAATACCTACAAGGATGCTAAAGAATCTCTTTGAAAAGCAAAACAAATGACTCAAAGGAAACACATTTCGAATATAAGATTGGAGTCACTTCCTCGACTGGGCTCGCTCCCTGTTAATTCTCTCACACGTGCATTCTCATTTACTGGGTCACTTAACAATATTGACATTTCTCCTGGCCCTGGAATTTGTTTCCAGCCTTATTACATCAGCAAAGTGTTAATGGTTGCTGTAGCCTTGCATGACCCACAACCAGCTTGCTCCTCATAAGGTCTTATTGCTAGGATATGGCTCTTCCATCTCAGGCACCATTAATGTCCTTGCACAAAAATCAGCTAAAGAATGGCTGATATATCACTATGTGTGTGTGTACATATATATATATATATATATATATATATATATATATATATATATATATATATATATATATATATATATATATATATATATATATGCTCTGATATGCTCTGTCTCTAGCCTTGGTGTGGGTTGTTAATATATTGTTTCCTTACCACTGAGAGTGCACCTTGGATGGTTCAGTAGAGAATATCTGGTTTATTATCCTGGCTTCTATGCCTTTGGTATACCTCTTCAAGTAGCTCTGACTCTTTGCTTGGCAGTTTCTAAGGCCTCAGGTATGGATAGCTTGTTGTACTTGTTAGGCACCGCTTTCTTCAGGTCTGATAGTTGGCTAACTTCCCTCTGTGCTGCCTTGATTTTGGCCTCTAGTCTCCTTGTGGCTGTTCGTCTTATAGCCAAGCATCTCAAAGATCACTGTTGCTGTGGTATAGATCAGCTGGTTGGTTTCAGTGATGGTTGCAGTAGGGGTTGTCCGTAATGCTGCAGTCACATCCTCTAGTCTACTTTCAGGGAGTACTTCGGCCACGGAGGGTCCAGGTTTCCAGCTTAGCCATGATCTTCTCTTTCAGGTCAGGTTTCTGGCATTCAATGTTCCAACTGTGCTTGCGGCTTGGCACCCAGTCTCAGAGTGAGGGATGACATCTCATCCCTTATGCCTTAACCTTGTTCCAGTACTCTATTTCTAATCATTATGTCCTGGTTCCTCAGCACCTGATGTGTATCTTGTTAATCTGGGCAATGTACGAGCTGGCATGGCTTCAGTTATATATCTTTTGCTCATGTTCTGAGGTAGTCTTGGGAAACACCTTTGGGGGGCCCTTACTACATGCATGCCCTGGCCGGGATTCAAACCCCCGACCTACTGACCCTTATGAAATAAAAAATATATTAAAAATTTAAGCATTTTGTGATACTCTGAACAGCTTGCATTCAGAAGTCCCTGTCACAGTCATTTTTATTTAGTTTATCTTTACAGTGGTTATACACAAAGGTACTCTCTCCTGAATAAAGATGGTGCCTTAGGGGGATTCAGGAGCAGGAACCCCACAAAGCTAATCAGCTAGATGTTTCATGCTACAGGGCACTAAGCCATTTATGCAGCCATTTTTTCATTCTCCTTATGAATCCTTCTTCCTTCTGTCATCTCTCTTTTTTTTTGTCCTGTGTGCAACAGGTTCATTTCCCTTCCTAACGGGGTGCTTCAGATTCTGGCGGTGACCAAGGATGATGAGGGTGTATACCGCTGTGTTGCCTCCAATTCTGCTGGGAAGGACATCAGTCATGAAGCCAGGCTCTCTGTCACGTCAGGTAAGACCTGTTGCAGTCCTTTGTAGGGTTTGAATAGACAGCCAGGCACCCCTGATAACTCCCGTCACTTCCACTGGTTTGTGTTTTTGCTTAAAATTTATTGGATATATCCGCTGCTAACAAAATGACACTTTTTTCATTTGAGGGGTTTTCATGTCGCATGTGGATTTGTAACTATGGTGAGTGTTTTTATAGCATGTATTTTTTAAATTATTTCTGGACATATTTAAGGTCTTCACATTATGCTTGTGTAAAATGGATATGCATATTGGGTCATGATTGGCTTTTTTATAATTGATGTGAAGTCCCCAAATCATGATGGTACATCATGGTGATGTCTCAAGGTGATCACAGAGAAACTTGCCACCTTCAGCAGATAAATTAGCAAACAGCCTTCTAGTGTCAAACTGCAGCAACATCAATCTGTAGAGTGAAGGTCAAATATCCAAGTGATGCACATTTCTGTGGCAGCAGCTTTAACGATACACTGGAATGGAATGCATTATAAGAAAGTACAGTGGATCTGTTGGTGTTGAAGATACATTTATAAAGGAACTTTTTGCTGTGATTATTTCAGGATGCTGGTCACATCAGGTCTAGGAATAGCTGATACTATACACATACAGTATACTGGCTTCTCACTGGAACTTTAAATCTGAGGCCTAAAGAGATGTCAGTGCAAGTGACAATGGTGCCTTGTTAGATTCAAAGAATGAATGCAATGGGCCAGTTCAGCAACACCAACAGTTCTGAGGAAAAGACTACCAAAGTCCATGATGGCAGAATTATTTTCATGGTTAAGAAAAACAACTTCACAACATCTAACTGCCTACCTCCTTGAGAGAACATTCTTAAGGAGGTAGGCATTAGTCTACAATCAAGAGATGCCTCCATGACTGGAAATGCATAGAGTTTATAATAAGGTGCAAAGCACCGATTACATAAAAGTCAGATTAGACTTTCCCAGAAAATATCTAAAATAACCTGCACAGGTCTGGAAAAATATCTTTGGACAGATGAAACCAAGATTAACCTGTACCAGAATGACGGGAAGGGAAAATATGGAGAAGGAAAGGAACAGCCGATGATCCGAAGCATACCACATTATCTATCAAACATGGGGGAGGCAATGTTATAGCATGGCTGCCAGTGGAACTGGATCGTTAGTGTTTATTGATGATGTGACTGCTAATAAAAGTACCAGGATGAATTCTGAAGTGTACAGGGCTATACTCTCAGCTCAGATTCAGTCAAATACTGCAAAACTGATAGAGCAGCACTTCATGCGGGATAATGACCCAAAACATACTGCAAAAGCAATCCAAGAGTTTCTCAAGGCAAATAAATGAGATATTCTTCAATAGCCAAGTACTCACTCAATCAACCCAATATAGTGTGCTTTTCAGATGTTAAATAACACACTGAACTGCAGAAAGACCCACAAATAAGCAGCAGTCGAAAGTGGCTGCAGTAAAGGCCTAGTAGAGCACCTCAGGGGAAGAAACACAGCATTTGGTGATCTCCACAGATTCTAGACTTCAGGGAGTCATTGACTGCGAGTGGTTGTTATTCAAATATTAAAAACAATCTTTATATTTAAAATAATGTTAGTTTGTCCAATTAGTTTTGAGTCTATGAAAATGGGGGCAGCGTATAAAAATGGCTGTAAAAACAATTAAGGCAAGTGTTTTGTAAAACCCCTTGAATTAAAGCTGAATCACATCTTGACTGTTTTCAAATTCCACTGTTGTGCTGTACCGAGGCAAAACTACAAAAATTGTGTCTAACTGTACAATAAAAAGTTCTCTAAGTTGGAAGAGTGGAAATGAAATATATTTCTCTATATCTTGTTGAATGACTGGTATTGAGAGAAGGCAGCTACTTTCTTGTAGTCTGGGCAGAAGGAGCTGGTTTCAACCTCAGGCAGGCTACAAGGTGGTCATCCATCATTGTCGAATTGAGCTGACAATTTCTGGGGAGAAAACCAGATTCATGCAGGCTGATCCAAAGTGCTGTCAAATCCAAGGCACATTTTATAAGGTTGGGATACTTTTGTTCTGGAAGTAGATTTTAGAACTCTCCATTTGTGCCAGGTGACCTGAGTGTTATTTTGCAGTTTGAGTACCTCATTCTCTGCAGAATTACCCAGTTAGAAGAGTGATACTGCTTTGGCGGTAATGTACCATCAAGAATTGCACCAAACTGAAAACACACACAACTGTTTTCAAACCCAACTAGGCAGAACGCACAGCCAGTTAAGCACTTCTCAGATTCAGACAAAATGTTCTGAACTCTTTCTGCATATCTTGTTCTTTTCCCTGATATTGAAGCTCTTGCTGCAGGTGAGAAAAGTTACACAGGTCACAGCACTGCAGCCCACTTAACATCAATTGTAGCTTGCTTTAAGATTTGTTTACCGAGCTGATCGTGCTGATTACATATTTATCCTCACCCTGCCACTCTAACTTGAACTCACTGAGTAGGTCAATGAGATCTGTCAGGAACTTTATATTCAAAAGCTACTGATATTTATCGAGAAGTGCATATTAATCATGTGTTGAAAGGTTAAGGAATTGTTTGATTCAAGCCAAGAACTAATTTGCCACTATATAAATAAAATTGAATTGAAGTGAATGTCAAAAACTGACCTCTGCTTAGCCATATGCAAGTAACTTTGACTCCAAGTAACTTTCCAACAACCCTCTCTCTAGACTCCCACACAATGCCTGCTGTTGAATTATACAACTTTAATCAAGGAAGTCTGGAGAAAAAAAATCACTACGTATGTTGGTACTATAAAAAGAACTCACTGGTGCAATCTAGTCAGAAAGTGACTGACACACTCTTCTAATTTGCCCTTCTTCAGTATTCATTGCTGCTCATATTGCTTATAACATAGAAGGACTTTACATTTGAATAAAAAGCTCTTCCACCCAGTCTGGATAAAAATGTTTCTGTCATTTTACACAGCTGATCGTTCACACCTCTGAACTTCTCCAGTTTGACACTGATGAGTGACAACCAGCCCCACCCTAGCAACACATGCCTAGTAGCTCATACTGTGCTTTGTTATTGAGTGGTTCAAGCAGCTCCTAGTCCTATTTATAGTACATGTAAGTGTGCAAATAAATGCGGATACACATTTGTATTTTATGATTCTAGTGACTACTGAACACATCGATTGTTTTTGCGTAACAATGTAACCAGAAAGTGTAGAAGAAATTTTCGCCTCAATTGTTTTGTGATCAAACTATGCCCTCAATTTGACTACAGAGAATTACTCAAAGGCATAGTTGCCCTAATGATATGGCTTAGAGACATGTGAGGTATTTGTATAATAAATTCTTTACAAGTTACACCATGAGATGAGGTTAATGACTGCTGTCAAAGACAGTGAGCCATCCAGCATTCTTTCGTCCATCATACTGAATTTGCTACACCTCAGTCATTTATATTTGAAATCTTCTGAAACTTGGCATAAATACTCCTTGTGCAAAGCTCTTCAAAATAGTGTAGACAGATTTTCAAAATTTGACTTTGATTTATATTTATTATGTTTTCAAATTTTTTGAGAAATATTGTACAGTAATGTTTAGCTTTAATCCCTACTTCTCCTACTCTTTTGAAACTTGGTATGCAGAATGTTTCAGCAATCTTTTTTTATTTTCAATTTTTTTTACGAATTTTTGAAATTTTTAAGGTTAACAGTACATTCATGTTTAACTTCAGTGACTACTTCTTCCTTATTAATTGGCTAATTCTTTTGAAACTTACTACAAGTATTCATTTGGGCAAATTTCTGATTTTTGACTTTTTAAAAATTTTTATTATTTTTTTTTAATTTTCAAGAAATACTGTAGATTGATGTTTAACTTCAATCGCTACTCCTTCCTTATTTATAAGCCAACTCTCCCTCCCAGTTATGAATCTGAAACAGCTGAGCGTTGGCATTCGCCCACCAGTGTTCTTGTTTGTATAATGTCAAGCACTTTAAGCTTATGTTGTGTATAATATTGCTATGCATTTGCCTTGCCTGACCTTCAGAATACATTTTTTGACGCAGCACAGTTAAAAAGAATTTTTTATTCTTGTCAGCAGACTATAATTTTCTTCTATATGGCTCCTGGCATTGGTCTTGGTCTTCCATAAATGTCTGGCACCGTGTTTTGTTCATCGTGTCAGTTGTTGATTACGGCTCATCCTCCCTGTTTGATAAAAGTATAGCAAATTATTATAATTTAGTCAAGAATACAATTCTAACAAACTTCCAGTTATGAAATTTTGATTGAATTCTTCCAGCCTTAAATCACTGCTGACGGGAAAGCTGATAATTTTGTATAATTCACAACAAACTGTCAGAAAGTTAACTGAGCCTTACCTAAATGATTAATGTTACTGCAGCTGTCAAGAAGAAAAGAGGAAACGAAATCCTCAAGATGTTCATCAGTTTACATAAACAGATCAATAAATTCTCTAAGTAGATATTATGATCCAAACTTGAAGTTAACAATGGTGTCAAAACCTGAGACTATGGTGCAGTGAATCAGTAAATAAAATTTTGAGGTACAAATTCACCATTAGAGAGCTTCTATCTGCCTCTCTCACTAGCTAGGCAGAGATCTGTCAACTTTAATTGGCTGCTCTGTGGAAAGCTTTGTGTCTTCTTTGAGTCACAGCTCATGTGCCTTTTTAAAACTAGACAAAAAGAAAGAGAGAGACAGACAGATAAGGCCAAATCAAATAAATTGGATTTGACTCATTTGTTCTAAACCTTTTTGACAAAGTTGTTTCATCAACATTTCGAGACAAAAATTCTCTTCTTCTTTTAAATTTCAATTGTATTAAAGTTTTACTCTTAGTTTAATAACTGTGTCCTTACTTGTGTTTTTACTGGCATTCATATACAAAATATACAATAGTAAAGTAACATCCTTTCTTTCCTTACTGGACAGACAAGGATAATGTTGAAAATTAGTCATAGAAATAAATGAATGCTCACACGTAAAATGACAAGTTGGCTATTTTCTTCCAGTGGCCTGCTGTCATGGGAGGGGACTACTTAAGTCCTTATTGCAATTCATTACATGAAACACATGTCGGATCTAATGCCATCACTTCATTTGCTTTCATTTTTATGAATAGAACACCCAAAGCTGAGCTTTGACAGCTTGATGTTCAGGTCGTCAGCTCACGTACTTAACTTTAAAGGATGTAGGAAACATTTAGCAGCTTTAAACCAAGTTTCTAGTTTCCTCTATTGTGCTTACAGTCTTTTACTTTTATCTGCATCCACACAGGCCCTATATGAAGGTAGAACATGCAGTGCAACCCTTAAAAAAACTAACTAAACCACTTAAACCTTAAGTATAACCCTCTATGTAGTCTTAATTAATTATGATAAGTGGCAGAACTTCAGGCCTCTTTCCTGAAATCTTTATCATTATGAGCAGCTGATGACTGGGTAAAAAGGCCCACTCACACCAGATGTACCTTGTGGGCAAATGCATTCAAGAAATGAGTGTCCCTTCAAACCATAAACAATACACTTTGAATAATAGCCTTTGTCAGGTAAGGTTTATATGTATTCTTTAAGTCTATGAATTTGGCCATTCTATACCTGACTTATTTAACTTTTTTTCTTTTACAAAATATGAATGATGAATGAGATCGCCAATACAGATGGCAGAAAAGAGCTTCCTCTGAAGGGTGGCAGGCCTCGCCCTTAGAGATTGGGTGAAGAGTGCAGCCATTAGGGAGGGGCTCATAGTAGAGCCGCTGCTCCTCCACATCGAAAGGAGCCAGTTGAGGTGGTTCAGGCATCTGACTAGGTTGCCTCCTGGGCACCTCTTGGGTGAGTTGTTCCAGGCATGTCCTACCTGGAGGAGGCCCTGGGACAGACCCAGGACACTCTTGGCTGGCCAGGGAATGCCTTGGGGTGCTCCTGGATGAGCTGGAGGAGGTGACTGGGGAGAGGGAGGTCTGGGCTTCTCTGCTTAGGCTGCTGCCCCCTCGACCCAGCCTCGGATAAGCAGAAGAAGATGGATGGATGGATATTTCCTTCTGTGTGTTCTTTGTCTTTAAAATTTTGATTTGTTTAGCCATAAAAGAGGTTCCCATTTCTCTCAGTCCATTTTAAATGAACTCTGGCCCAGAGAAAAAAATTGCAGCCTTTCTGGATCATGTTAACATATGACTTCTTCTTTGCCTGAGTTACCTGCTTTAACCTGCAATTGTGGATGGCAGAGTAAACTTTGTTCACAGACAGTGATGTCTGGAAGTGTTCCTGAGCCCATGCAGTGATTTCCATGACATAATCATATCTCTTTTTAATGCAATGCCACCTGAGGGTCCAAAGATCATGGGCATTCAATATTGATTTGTGGCCATGTCCCTTGTACACAGATTTCTCCAGATTCCCAGAATATTTTGATGATGATGATATATACTGTAGGTGATGAGATATTCAAAATCTTCAGAATTTTACATTGAGGAACATTATTCTTGAATTGTTCCACAATTTTTAGATGCAGTTTTTTGAGCTTGGGGAATCTGCCTCTCTAAGATGTTCCTTTTATATCCAATCACGTTGCTGACCTGTTGCAAATGAAATTACTTGTTAAAATTATCCATTTCTCATAAAGTGGTAAAATGTCTCAGTTTAAGCATTTGGTATGTTTTCTGTGTTCTACTGTGAATGAAATATGGATTTATGAGATCTGTGTCCCAACAGTTTTGGAATTGGGTTTCTAGAAGTATCACCTCTGTTCTGAATTTAACCCTCTCCCTTCAGCCAAGCCTTTGGTTTAGGCTGCATTTCTGGATTTGTACAGTATGTCTGCAGTCTGTTAGTGACGGCCCCCGTCAGATGTGCGCTGCTACCTATAAATAATATTTGTGCCTTAAGGTTTCCGTCACGTTTCCTTGCAAAAGCTTTACATCGAATGTTTAATTGTCACGTACTTGTCACTTCCAGGCCTTATACATGTCGAGAGTCTGGCTACAAAGCAAGCTGCAGTGATTGCTCTAATAATATTCTCGGGTGCTGTTGAGATGCCATGAATTTCTCTGAATACAGCCTCAGACCTCTGCAGTTTAGCTTGAAGGCAGGTTAGGATTTAAATAAGATATAGAGCCCAGTTTTTCAAAAATATTTGATAATGACACTTTAACATATATTAGATGCAAATTTGATAAACTGTTGTGACAGCTGGACCACAGGATGTTTCTTTTCTGCATTCATTTTCACTTGATTTATAAAGTGTGTATTTGAATTGCTGACAAAAGTGTAAATCTTGGCAGCTCCCGTGAAGTCCAGAGACCAGGATCAGTGGGTTCAGCACTGACTTACTTTATATTTACTGGTCTATATTGCCAAAGTATACATTTCTTTTGTTTACACAGGCTCCGCCGAACCCCTGAACAGAGTTGTGATTGTGGCACCACCTCAAAATGCCACAGCCGTACTTGGGCATCCTGCCGTGATGGAGTGTATGGCTCAAGGCCAGCCGAAACCACTGGTGTCCTGGAGCAGACAAGGTAATACTGGCAAATTATCTTACTCTTTTCTCTCTGCCTCTCAGCTTATTTGTTTTTCTGCTCTGCTGCATCTGTCACGCTTTCATTATCGGTGCCTCGCTCGCTGTTTATCTGTCTCTCACACACAAAGAACAAACATCAGCAAGTGAGAGATCAGATTTGCAGTACCTGTAGCTGTAAAGTTGTTCTTCCACTGATATTTGCTGTCTCTCTTCGACTTCTTTATCCTGAACTGAGTCATGCTTTACATAAGGTGATTTGTCACATCATTTCATTCACACCTCCACAACTTGCACACACATGAAAGATCCGTCCACATGTTGTGACTCAGCAACATTTCAGTATACAAAGAATTCTTTAGAAAACTATAGATACATTGTTTAGTGGTCAAACTGAACTCTAGAATTGCAGTCATCATTTGCAAAGTGGCAGATGGAACTTGATTAGTTTCCATTTCTTTTTCACCTCATATCGCTGTAACTGGTGGCCATAAATCCTCACTCTACAAAATGGCGGACAAAGTAAATAGGGGTCTATATAGTGAATAGGGAATGATTTCACACACACAGCCTAGGAGTGTGCCAATGCGGAGAGCTCAGTGAACTCAGACTGAAAAGTCATAGAGCCACCTGTTGGTCAGTTTGTGTGATTACAGGTCAAAATCCCTTCATGTTCAAAGCAAAGTCTGTTTTTTTTTTTTTTTTGGCTGTTTCTCAGGCAACTGAAAACCTGAGAAATGAGCTCCACTTTTCTCAAGGCCAGTGTCCTTTTTTTCCCATCAGCATGATCTCCTTTATCCTCTGTTGCTTTCTGCTTTGATCAGATGGAAAGCCCATTTCTACTGATGTGGTTGTCCTTGCAACAAACCTGGTGATTAGAGACACAAGGCGTCACCATGCTGGTGTTTATGTCTGCCGAGCCAACAAGCCCAAGACCAGAGAGTTTGTAATTGCTGCTGCTGAGCTGCAAGTACCTGGTAAGAGTCATGTTATGTTTTTAAAAAAGTGAATTCAAAAAATTGAAAGATACACTTCTTAATAGGAATTATGCAACATTTCAGTCATTAGTTTTCTCAGAAAAGGTGTCTAAAGATGTTTTCATAGCATCTTTTTCATAGGACCATATTAAAATCCCTCATAGTTTATTACTTTTTTTGAGAAAATTATTGACAGTAGGGACCAGAAATTTTCCATAGTTCCTATTAAGAAGTGTATTTTTCAATTTTTTCAGGCAAATCTGAGATGTTCAGGTGGGAGGCACTTGATGAACTGACATGGAATGACCCCAAACTTTTGTTTCTAATTCTCCAGCCCCTCCAGTGATTCTTCAGCCCCCAGAGACAGTGTCCCTCTCCCGGGGAAACACAGCCAGGTTTTTATGTAACAGCTCTGGAGAGCCATCTCCAGTGTTGCACTGGTTGAAGAATGGCCAGCCTATAAAGTCATTCAGACGAGTGAAGACCCAAAGCCCTGGAGTCCTGCTCATTAACCAGCTGGCTCTGGAGGATGGAGGCTACTACCAGTGCATAGCAGAGAACTGGCTTGGCACATCCTGTGCCACTGCCAGGCTGACAGTCATTGTTAGGGAAGGTCTGCCCAGCCCTCCTCGCCACCTTTTTGCTACGCCATACTCCAGCACAACTGCCCTGCTCACCTGGGAGAAACCTGAGTACAACTCAGATCAAATCATTGGCTACTCTGTGCACTGCCACGGTGCCCCAGGTGTGTCTCTTTTATAAGTCTACGTGTGTGAGGTCATATGGCAAGCATGTCTGCATTTTCAGAAAAAAAAGTTTAATCTGAATATTTGATTTAAACATTATCATCTTTCAGGCTCTGATAATGGGGAGTATGAATTTGCGATGAACAATGACACCACTGAATATCTCTTCAGAGAGCTTCTGCCCCATACTGCCTACACATTCTTTGTGGTGGCTTACTCTCCCATGGGTGCCAGCAGCCCATCCATGCCTGTCATTGTAGAGATGCTGGAGGACGGTGAGTAATCACACTGATATACACATAAAATAAAGTTCCACAGGTAAAGTAAGACCAGCCTGAGATGCTTTAGTGACTCAGAGAACAAGTATTACAAGCTGGCCAACCTTACAACTCCTCAGGAAATTTAAGAGCTCATGAGTCATCACTATTAATGGTATCATTTAAAAAGTAGTAGCAGTATCTGAGTGGAAACTCAATCAAGCGTTATGCTTTGATTATTATTTAAAATCCATGAAGTACACCTGAATAATTCTTTAAGAAAACACAGATTTTGTGATGCTCAAAGTTGGACAAAATATGGCACATTATGTTTTTCTGCTGTCCAGTAACCATGCAGATCTATAGGACAGGTTTCGAATATACATCAGAAAACTCAGTCTGTTCTTTTATTCCTTCTTTTAGTGCCAAGTGAACCTCCTCAGCTGTATATAGTCAGCACTTCCCGCACAGACATCAAGGTGAAGTGGCATCCGTTGTCCTCAGAACAGAGCCGTGGAGTTGTTACCCAATACCGTATTGAGTACAGCACTTTAGATCAGGGTAAGTAACCCCAGGTGGCCAGGAACAGCAATGAGGGAAAAACATTTTTGTGACAAACTGACTCTAATTTGGCACTAGTGTCCTGACACAACCCTCACGAGAAAAATGGAAATACTGGCAAGCCTGCTCATCACACTTGTTGCCCAATGGCACTTTGGTTGAAGTTGTTTTATTGTTTACCTTTTCCATGACCTTTTGTATAATATTTTTTAAGTTTCTCTCAGTTGCATTGACTCAGTTCTCAAATGATAGATGAAGTTCCCAAAACAATACGCAAAAAATTTTGGAGCAGCAACGGAGCATTTCTCATTCTTTGTAAGAATTTGCAAATTATTAATAACAGGTTGGAGAATACCTAAGAATAAACTAAGCATATTATTAATGTCAATTATTTAATTGTGTAAATTATCAAATGCAGAATAGTCCATGTAATTATCAAAACTGTCCAGTGCCAGAAGTAAGTCTTTAACAGGAGTAATGCAAAACATTTATAAAGGGCTTGAGAACAACATCGAGGGAACATGAGGGGAGCTCAGATAAACATTTTATTGGGCCAACAGCCTGCTCATTGAAGAATATAATGAGTAAGGAAGCATTTGCAGGCATGTTTATATCAGCATTTATAACAGCTAAGAAATGAAATTTTTAAAAAAAGTAAAGAGACAGGAAAAAACACCCTTCAGCCATGAGTGTTGACGTTAGTTTGTCCACCAGAGGGCACTCTGCAATTTCCCTGTTGGCAACAGTATTTGGAACCATAAAAACAACGACGTGATCCAAGCAGAGTCAGGTAGAGTGTAACCTTGTTGTGAAAATAAAGCATTATTATTCTTAAATTCCATTGTCATATTATCTTAGTTAGGACACACAAAGAACTACAAATGAGAAATGTTAGCAAAATCTGTTTATGTTTAATGTGTCTTAAAGAAAGAAAAAATAAATTATTTTAAAAAAATCAGCCGATGCATCAGATTTTTAAATTACCAAATATCGGTCCATTAATCCATCCATCCACCCACCCATCCATCTTCTTCTCCTTATCCAGTTCAGGGAGGCCAAATATCGGTATTGGTCTTGAAACTCCTATATCAGTCATGCTCTATAAAATCATATACACGTTTGCATTTTTTGTTCCCACAGCAGACTCTGTGTTTTCTGTGGAGGTCGGGGGGAATGAGACACAGTTTACACTCAGAGGGCTGCAGCCCAGCCAGACCTACCGGCTGAGGATAGCTGCTGGAACAACTGTTGGCATTGGGGTTCCTTCTGAGTGGGTTCAGCACAAAACGCCGCCAAATGATAGTGATGACAGCATGGGTAAGAAGAATATTAGATAATATTTCAGCTAATTGTCTCTTAAATTTAAAGAGAAAAGTGATATATTATCTATATGCATGGGTAAAATAAACTGAAGTTTCCCTGAAGTAAGAGAATAAACATGTTTCTTCTTGAAGGCACGGTTCATCTTGAAATATGCACGTTTTTTCTGTTGCCAGTAGAACTGTTTATCCTTCTAGACTGTTTTGATGCAAGTTGCCAATTAAACAGAGAGCACCCGCTGCCTACCAATACACAGGTTGATTTCAGGGCAGGGCCAGGGCAAACTGACATAATTTCTTCATGTTAACTGCAGTGAGCACCGTGATTCATCAAAAATAATATCATAAGTAATACCTAATTGATACTGCTTGGTCACCTACCACTCAGTTAGCTAATACCAAAGCTCAGAAGAGGAGGATGTTACTGAATATTTGCATCCTATCATACTGTCATAAATACAAACCTTTCAGATAGTTGTGATGGTATAATAGTATGTCAGTATGCAATGGAGATATTGTTACTATCTATATTCACAGATAGATGATTACTATCTGCGATTACTATCACAGGAAGATGCAAGCGTGACAGTGTTGGCAGGTTCTGACTACAAAACAGTTCCCACATGAAATTGCTCACAACAACGTTTGTGGATTCTTTTTTTTTTTTTTTGGCTTGATTGTTTCTAAATTACCTGGTCATAATTTTTGGAAAGAGACAAGGTTGCTGAATTTCTCCAGGTGCCTTATATTTCAGAGAGAACCGACACCTCTTTAAACAATATCTCCAAAATTGAGCAAATCACACCGAAATAATCTAGATGAGGAGTGGGCAGTTCATTTTTTCCAAGGGGGTACATAAGAAACTGGGACTGTTGGGAAAGGCTTGTTGGTGCGGGCCTCCACAACAAGATAATACTAGCAGCCTAAATGTATTTGATACTTTTTTTTTTGTTATACTTTGATACTTTAGTGAATTGTCCCTTTAAAATCACAGTCCATAACACACAACATTACTGACCCACTCCAGAAATGTCTCAAATGCAGTGTTGGAAAAAAAAAAACCCCATTAGATTCACGCATTCACTCTTCAGTGGTTCTGCTTTCTTCTAGTTTTGGCCATGAGCTGTGCTTTTAAATCCGCTGCTATTCTCATGGAATATGATGTATCAGGTATCTGCAGTATTCTGCAAAGTGATTCTATCTACAATATATGCATCTAATGAAACTATAGCTGAAGTGAAAGTCTGGTGGTTCATTTAAATACTATCATGTTGAATTCACTGATATTTCTTTTTCTTTCACTGTCTTTCAGTGATCTTTGCTCCTACTGAGCTGAAAGTTAGAACCAATGTGAACACACTCAATGTGACATGGCAGCCCTCACCCAATCACACGTTAGTCTCTGGCTATAAGCTGTCCTGTCGAGAAGTTGAGGCTGATGAGACGGCCAATGGGGAAAGGAAAACACAGACGCATACCATCAGGCTTCGTAAGAAGGCTAGATATCATCTCCTCACTGGGATGAGTAAGTTATTATTATTTCATATGTGTGTGTGTGTGTGTGTGTGTGTGTGTGTGTGTGTGTGTGTGCGTGTTTTGGACACTGACCATATAACAAGGTTTTTAATATGTTTTATTCAGAGCAGGCAAATACTATCTTTTTTTGTTTGTTTGTTTTTTACCTCTGTCCTGAGCAGGGAACATTTTCTTTAAAATAACAGATTTACAGTAAATGTCTTTGAAATGCATCATTCACATCAAAGCTTTTGGTTGCAGGTAGTAAATGTCATTTGCTGTTAGTATACAACATCTAAAGAGATCTATAAGAGTAGGAATGTCATTGTGTCTCCTTCTTTTCATACATGTTTGTGTCAGGTCCTGACCGACAGTATGAGGTGAGGGTTTGGGCATTCAGTAAGCAGATAGATGGAGCAGCTGCAGTGTGGAAGGGAAAGACAGAAAAGCCTCATGCACGTAAGCTCTCTTTTTGAATCTGTACATTAACAAATAAATGAAGGAATAAAACACATTTATGTTTTGAAAAGAAAACATTCAAAGTAAGTAAAGTGTGCTTCTATGTTAAAGCACCAACAACACCCGGGCCACCACCTCCATTGCCCCCAAGTATTATCCAAGCCACAGCCAACAGCTCCACTTCCATCTGGCTGCGATGGGAGAAACCACGGTTCAACAATGTACGCATCATCAACTACACAGTGCGCTGCAGTCCTTCAGGAACCACCAATGCATCCCTGGTCTCCTATTACACCAGGTCAGAATACGAGGCTACACATCTGAAGTTGAATGATGTTTACAATAATCAATTAAAATTATTTATAAGCACCAAATAACAACAAACAGTTGCCTCAAAGTGCTTTATATTGAAAGGTAAAGGCTCTACAATAGAAACCCCAACAAACCCCCTATGAGGAAGCACTTGGTGACAGTGGGAAGGAAAAAATCCCTTTTAATAGGAAGAAACCTCTGGCAGAACCAAGCCCGGGGAGGGCCAGTCATCTGCTGGTTGGTGGTGAAGGGAGGGAGACAGGACAAAGGAAATGCTGTGGAAGAGAGCCAAAGATTAAAAAAACTTCAGTAAACATCATCTAAGTTGGATTGAAATGGCCTAGGGAATTTCATTCAACTTGTAAATCTTATGTGCAAGTCGGATAAAATCAGATTTATAAAAAAATATCAGTGTGGGGGCTAATATTGAATTTTGTGGCAATGGCTTTCTGCTTTATCCCTGGATTTGATTCTGCAAATTTTATAATCTCGTATTTCTGCTTGTAAGTGCGAGTTTGTAGCTTATGCTTGCCTCTTGCGCTTGCCATGATTATCTCCTGTAAAATGAACTGATTCGCCCAGTGCAGTCAATCCAGACATCACGTGACTTTATAGACACTCGAGCGACAGTGTGTGTAGTTGTGTATGAACGAGTCGATGTATGGAGTTTGCATAGATTGTACATATTGGAAGTGGGCGTGGCAAGAGCTGAGGAGGGCTTTAGCGCTAAACTCATCCGACTTATTTGATCACATTTAATTGGAAATGTATTACAAAAAGACCAGATTTTTCATCCAAGGTAGGCAAAAATCCGAGTTGAATGATTCAACTTAGGAGATGATTTTTTACTGGAATTAACGTTAGGAACAATTGAGACATGCAGAAGCCATCCAACCAGAGTGACTTCGACTAAGGCGACTTTTACTGTAATGATTAAATGTAGAGATTAAATGTATAAACACAGAGAGTGAAAAGAGGTGAGTGAAAAAGAATACTCATCATGGGAACCCCCCAGCAGCCTAGGTCTATTGCAGCATAACTAAGGGAGGGTTCGGGGTCACTTGATCCAGCCCTAACTATAAGCTTGATCAAAAAGGAAAGTTTTTAGCCTAATCTTAAAAATAGAGAGGGTGTCTGTCTTCCAATTCCAAACTGGGAGCTGGTTCCACAGAAAAGGGGCCTGAAACCTGAAGGCTCTGCTTCCCATTCTACTTTAAGTAAGCCAGCAGTCTGAGAGCAAAATGCTCTATTGGGGACAATATGGTACTATGAGGTCTTTAAGATAAGATGGGGCCTGATTTTTAAGGCCTTGTATGTGAGAAGAGATACTACACCTGAATGATGTCAAATCTGATGGCATCACTTTTA
Source organism: Pterophyllum scalare (assembly GCA_024447675.2). NCBI lineage: Eukaryota > Metazoa > Chordata > Actinopteri > Cichliformes > Cichlidae > Pterophyllum > Pterophyllum scalare. The sequence continues at coordinate 131,018 of JAMQGT020003746.1, read as the reverse complement.
CTAAATCCATTTAAAAGTAGTCTAAATTCTAATCAAATGAACATCTTTAGAATTAGTGTAGAACCTCAAGAGGTGTAATATTCTTGGACTGAAATTAGTAACTATGAATATAGATTTCTGTGTTTCTTCCTTCCTTTTTTTTCTTGATATTTGAACTAATTAAACCTCTCCACTGGAAAATTGCTTTTAAACACCTATTATGTTCACTTTCATCTGTAAGAGCAGCATGGCTCCATTTCTTAATAGAAATAGTTTTCTATTCACTAGCAAAGAATGTATTTTCATTGACAGTCTTCAGAGTATATCATTGAATGTTATATTTTAAAAAATACTATATTCCTTAATAATTTCAAGCCTAATATACACTCACTGGCCACTTCATTAAGTACACCTGTCTAGTTCTTTCCTTTTGCCTTCAGAACAGCATTAATTCTTTGTGGCATAGATTCAACAAGTTGCTGGAAACTTTCCTCAGATAGTTTGGTCCATATTTACATGAAAGCATTACCCAGCTGCTGCACATCTGTTGGCTGCACATCCATGATGTGAATCTCCCATTCCACCACATCTCAATAGTATTCTATTGTATTGATATATGGTGACTGTAGCGGTCATTTAAGTACAATGAACTCAATGTCATGCTCAAGAAACCAATTTGAGATGATTTGAGCTTTGTGACATGGTATGTTAACCTGATGGAAGCGGTCATCAGAAGATAGGTACAATGTGGTCATAAAGGGCGGGATAGGGTTGGCAACAATACTCAGGTGGACTGTGACATTTTTATGATGCTTAATTGTACTAAGGGACCCAAAGTGTGCCAAGAAATACTCCCCCACACCATTACACCACCAGCAGCCTGAACTGTCAATACACAGCAGGATGGATCCATGCTTTCTTGTTGTTTACACCAAATTATGACCCTTCCATCTCAGTGTTGCAGTAGAAATCAAGACTCATCACACCAGGCAACATTTTTCAAACCTTCTATTGCCAAATTTTGGTGAACCCATTCAAATTGTATTCTCAATTTTCTGTTCTTAGCTGACAGGAGTGACATCTGCTTCAAGGTTTGATGTGTTATGACTGGATCCTCTCAGGGGAACACTGCTGGTGGCAAGGTTAAGGACATTGTGTCCTGCACTTTGCCAGCTGCTTGTGGGTTGACCACCTTGGGGAGAGAAAAAATTGTCGTGAAAAATTGTTATGTCTTGGTCAGGAAAGACAACAATGCAGGAGCAGTGGCATCGGGGAGGCACTTGCTCTGTGATGTTACACAGGCTGGCTCACAGCCGGATTATGTGGAGCAGAAAACACCTCCTGTCATTGCGCACGATGCACATTCCTGGTGTGTTGAACACTGTGCCAGATTTGCTCTCCAGAGGGAATCTACTCTACAAGGAGTAGAGGCTCAGTCCTGAAATAATCCACCAGCTGTGGGACAGGTTTGGTCAGACATCCATAGATCCGTTTGCATTTTGTGAAAACGGAAAATGTCCTCTCTTCTTTCATTGAGAAAAGGGGTCATGCCATTAGGCAAAGATGAACTAGCAAACCCAATGTCAAAGGTGCTGCTGTATACATTTCCTTCCCTCAGCCTTATACCATAGGTACTGAGCAGGATGAGGGAGCCGCAACTATCACTGATTTTAATCGCTACTTACTGGCCCAGCTGAATTTCCCCATCATGGGACTAATAAAGGGATTTCTTATCTTCTTATCTTAGCAAGCCATGGATGGTAGAGCTAGCTTTTCTACTCCACAACCAGCCATGGCCACTGCCCTTGCACAGGGACCTGGTGTGACAGGCACATGGGTGGATTTTTTTCATCTGCACCCAGAGCAGTTAGCTCTCTGGGCCTGGCATATAAAAAACGGAATTAAAAAACAAACAAAGTCTGCTCCCTCTGAGAGTGATTGAGAACATTCAAAGTGCAAGAGCTCTTTCCACATGGCATGTATTTGAAAGATGATCTGCAGTTAGGAATAAAATTCCAAATGTGTTATGCTTCCTTCAGGACTTGCTAGATAAGGGAAGAGCATTTGCCACTATTAAAGTGTATTTAGCTACAATTTCAGCCTGTCATGTCAAGGAGAAAGGCTGAGGCCTACTGTTAAACCTGTTGTTCCTTCTTGGGATTTACGCACAGTTTTAAAGGTGCTCTCAGAGCCACCTTTGAGCCTTTAGAGTGTGTTGACTGAAAGGCACTTTTACTCACAACTGTCCTATTACTGGCACCAGCAAAAAGGATCAGTGAGTTGCATGCTTTATCTATGTACATTTCCTATCTGCAGTTTTCCCTGCAACTATAGTAAGGTGGTTCTGCACCCCAACCCTGCCCTTCATGCCTAAGGTAAGGGAGTCTACCTATAGTTGCCTCACACTGGAACTATTAGCTTTTCAGCCCCCGCCATTTGCTGATGAGACCCAGAAGCGGCTTAATTCACTTTGTCCTATCCAAGCATTGTGCATTGGTCTATACAGGACTAAGAGGTTTAGGAAAAGCAACCAGCTCCTTGTGGCCTGGGGTCTCTCTCATAGAAGGAAGCCTATGTCCTGCCAGCGTTTGTCAAACTGGGTGGTAGAGGCTATTGTGATGGCATATCCTGTGCACATTCCACCAGAGGAATGGCTCTCTCAGGGGCCCTTTTTAGGGGTATTTCTGTGGGGGATATCTGTGCAGCTGTTGGGCATCCCCACACATATTTGTTGGGATTTAGTCCCTTGATGTGACTGCGTCCTCTATGGCACAAACAGTGCTTAGTGTGAGCTCTTAAATGACCTTTTGGAGTAGGTGTGAGGTGTTGACCTGCCTGAAATACTGAGTGGGCTATAACTTGAGATACTAAGTGAGGTTTGAAAGAGAATGTTTGGTTACTAATGTAACCCCAGTTCTCGAAAAACCAAGTGCACGTGCAAGTGCACTGCTCTACTTGAATGGGTGCTTCAGGGGACCCTGTGTCCTTGAAGGGATTAGTCTGTCTTGGACAGAATAATGGTAGTGGAGTTTCTGTGACTGGCCAAGCCAGAGGGCACTTACCATAGTTAACTCAGTTTTCAGATAACTGGGGTTATGCTAGTAACCAAACATTACTATTGCCTTATTATCAGCTTGAAAAAATGTTCATTCTCGTCTGACCTCTGTCATCAGCAAGGCATTTTCACACGGTGAACTGCCACTCATTGGATATTTTCTATTTCTCAGAGCATTCTCTGTAAATTCTGGAGATGATTGTGTGGGAAAATCCCAGTAAATCAGCAGTTTTTGAAATACTCAGAGCATCCCAACAACAACCTTGCCATATTCTAAGTAACTTAAATGACCTTTCTTCCCCATTCTGATGTTCGGTTTGACCTTCAGCAGATTCACCATGTCTACATAAATGCATTGAGTTACTATCATATGAGTGGCTGATTAGAAAAGGTGTATCAACAAAGTGGCCAGCAAGTGTAGTAAATAACTGATAAAGATGATACATGTTGTAGCAGAACAATTAAATAACCTAAAAAAAAACAAACTACATTTAAGAAAGTAAATATGTGTTTTTCTGTGAGCACAGACTACACATTCAGGACTCTCATCTTTGTGTATTTCAGCTCTGCACAAGAAATTGTGCTTAGGGAACTGAAGCCCTTCACTCACTACGAGCTGGCAGTGCAGTCTAATGGAGTGAATGTGCTCGGACCATTCAGTGGCACTGTGGAGGAGTCCACTCTAGCTGATCGTGAGTTTTCAACCTCAGAGCTGGTTTTCTGTATGCTGTTGATTTAAAAAAAAAAAATCAGGACTAAACCTGCAGTAGATGGTTTTTGACACGCACATAGATTAAGTATGCACTTCAAGGGAATCCTCCATCCATCACATCGTCATTCACCTATGTGCAACAGAAAAATAAAAACTGCTTCCTTTCATATTCTCCATGGCCCGCTTGAGTAAGTCACTTTGTTTTTTTGTGTAAGTCACTTAAACCATAACATTTCATGAAGAACTACACACAGAACTACACACAGCCACAACTATACACAGCCAAAAAATAAAATAAAGTAAAAGTGTACTTCTCTTTCATGGTATTTGTTTTGTGTCTCACTATGGGGAACGCCTACATGACCTCATCAGAAGCTCAAATGCCATTATGCCAACCCTTATAGACTGGCTCCACATGTCAGGAGGGGCTAGGGCCTTCCTATACAGCTGGACATTGTGTCAGATGTCATTCAAAAATCTCTCCTTGCTTCTCACAGAATCCTGTTGACAACTGTGTTATTGGGTGCTAAGCTAAAGGTTCCACAGATTCAAGTGCACAACTCGGTCACCGGGCACTTAGTTCCCAACATTTCAGTTGTTCACTAGCTCGCAAGCAGTAGTAATACTATCCTGTAGCTAGTGCTGGTGTTTAGTAGCAATGCTTTTACCCCGGGAAGTAGCAAGTGCTAGTGGTTTCTCATATTGGGTAGCAATACCTCTAGAGAGGTAGCACTACTTTTCACCCTACGCTAGCTGAATAATAGCAATATTCTTCTCTGCACTTTAGTCAAGTGTCGGGCTCATAGCCCCTTAGCTAACCATGGCTACGGCTAACAACCTGAATGGAAAGCTTTGAACAAGAAACACATGCCATGTGTGTGGTATGCTTGGGCTTAGTTCATGTTCAGGCTGCCTTGACATCCACTCAAGACTCTATCCACTTTTCCATGCAAACCTCTCCACTGCAGGTTAGCTCACCAGGTTAACCTCTCAGGCAGGAACCCTTTGTTGCGTGAGGCTGCGGCAGCACAGGGAGAAATGCAGATACCTGAGGATTTGGCTGCAACACCAAGCCTGAGCTGGGCAGAGGCAGATCCTCAGCTCATTGCTACTGCTTTCCCTTTGCTGGAGGCAGATGGAGGATGGAAGCGCTTCTTCCCTGCTGGGGTGACCCCAGGAGGAGATGCTACCAAGGATGGAGATGACTTGTAGCTCCTGTCGTCTGATGATGAGGAGGAAGACTTCAACTCCCTGGCTAGCATCAGCTGGGCTGCAAAGTCTCCAGCTACTGGTGAGGTTGATAACCTGCACCGTTGTCTCCCCTGAATCTCGACATAAAGGGCACATGCAAGCACGCAGCCGCTAGGCTCAACATCCCATTGACCCGCCATGCAAACTGAGGTTGTAAAAATTGCCAAAGTTGAAAAAGATGGGTAAGCCTGTATTGCCTGTTTTCACGGAGCTACTCAATGAGATAGCAGTGACATGGAAAACCATACAGTGTAAATCTCTCCCATGGTTGGAAGCTCCCTCAATCTCTGCCAGATGCCACAAGTGGGGCCCATGGTAGCGAGCCATCTTTATCTGAACACTCCTGTGTCTTTGTTGGCCTCATCCATCCCCTCCGAGGCAGACTGCTTCCAATCCAGCCTTATGGATAAGCGCTACAAGGCAGCGGCACTGTCAGCAAGAGCCCGTCAGTGGTCTTCTTCAGGCCAGCAACTTGTCTCCCAGATGAGAGTGGTAGGTGCCAAGTGGGCCACTTTTAATAAGATTATTGCCACCAGTTACCCCATCATGCTCTCCACCACTATGTGTGATCACCTGGGCCCTAGTCCGCTCTGCTATTGCCCTACATGTCTCCTCTTTCCTGTACCCAGGTGGTGGGGACATGAGGACACAGATGGTTGTCACAGAAATGTCAGACCCCCCACAAAGACAATATACATTCTCCAGCTGTGAGGTCTCATTTCTAGGCTCTAATTACTGACCCGACCCTCCCTTCCCCTTCAGGGCCCTCCACACCTCCCGAGGAACTGCAGCTGACTGTGCTGGACTCCTCCTCTGTGCTTGTGAGCTGGCACCCTCCACTGGAGCCTAATGGTATCATCATCAGCTACAAGATTTTGTACAGTGGCAACCTCAGCGAACCTGAGCATTTATGGAAGAACCTCTCCCAGGATGGTGGGTGCTTCTTTGCATGACACAGCATAAAAAAAAATACTATATTTGATATTTATTAATTACAGCAGTATTTACTGTCTCAATAATATGCATTATTGTGACTATTTTAAGATGTTTTTCTCCCTCGCAGGGAGCATTACTAGTGTAGAGGTCCAGGGATTGTCCAGTGGAACTCGATACTTTTTTAAGATTGGGGCATCTACTGATGTGGGACCAGGGCCTTACTCACCTATAAAGGAAGTTCACACTCCCCCTCAAGAATATGGTATGTGTTATGCAGAGCCTATATAGATTATATAGGATAGCACTGCAGTTTTACACACCAGTAATGTGCATTATTTTCATTGCACTGTTACTGCAAAAGATTTGCCAATCAAACAAATTTGTTTTGTAAAGGTGTGAAAGATTTGGTAGCTTTTACCAGTTTCCATGGTAGGTTGTCATGTGGGTTTTATACAGCTCTGTGGGAACTTCTGGAAATATATATTTTTTAATAAAAGTAACTGAAGTGTCAATGCTAGAAGTGAGCAAGGATTTAAAAAGCTTAATTACAAAATGTCAATGCTCACCACTTTACAGAGGCATTTCCTTGTTTTTTTGGTCGCATGCCTGCGTCCTTTGTCCTGTTTTCTAATCATTTATTTCTCATACACTTTTAACAACAGCCACACACTAATTGAAGTAAGTCATTTGTCTCAGCATGTAGAGAATGCTTAGCTTTCAAAAAGTTTATTTCTCTTCTCTTATTCTGCATTTTCAACATAATACTAAAGTGTAGATATAAAAGGGTGGCCTCATCAGTGACCCCAGGAGCAATTCTGAATTACTGCTTTAAGTACATAACAGACTTTGCTGTGAAAAGTACTTTCTTTACTTTCTTTGTGTTTAGGCTTGCAGTCTCAGTACATATTTTTTACTTCCATTAGTCAGCATTTTAGTTTCTGTAATTATTAAATGGCCTGTTTTGCTTTAAACACAGTCATTGACTTCCCCAAGAACTATTAAGTATTAAAGCACCGTAGGAGTAATACTGAGGACATGCTATTTAGAAACCACTATTTTTTTTTCCCAATCCAAGAAGCAGGAAAATGCTGTCTTTTGTTTTTGTTTTTTTTCCTTTTCATGCAAATCTCTTAATAAAAAGGTAGAGTAACAGGTTTATTTTGTTCACATGGGCTTTAATAGTGTTTCCAGCTAGCAACGCAAGTGACACTGAGGTAGCTCAGGTGGTAAGAGAGTTCCTGTCCTGTTTCCTCTCCTCTTCTAATCTAACATAAATCAATTTTAATGAAGGTCTGCTCTTAAATATTACGTATCTCCTTTCTACTATAACCTTGATTTGCATGAAGAAATCAGTGCATTCTAGCAGTCGTTTTACAACAGACCTGTGCCAAGTCTAGATACGTTTTACAGTTATTAGTATTTTTTAAGATAGGCTTTTTTTTTTGTACAAGTCATAAATCGCAGGTAACAGATCAAATATCAGAATCAGTGTGGCATATTCAGTATATCTGGAATGGCAACAAGGCAATGTGTAACTCTGCCCTAGCTATTGTTTATACTTCTAGATTTTTTTCTCTCTTTTCCGTGCTAACTAAATTTTTAACAGAGCTGGACATCCATGCAGTGATAGGCATCATAGTCGGTGTGTGCCTAGGACTGATATGCATCCTCCTCTGCATGTGTTTCAGCTTTCGTAACAGCAAATCCAGGTATGATTACTCTAGAGTATCAGCACTCATACAGTGCCTATGTATGTCTTACTTGTTTTACTCCTTAAAACCACTGCTTATGAACAAAAGCCCGATAAAACAGAATGCGTCTGTGTCTAATGTTTGGTATAATATCTGCTCTTTTATCCCTCTCGTCACTGTTTCAAATAGGGAGATATCTGGGGGTCTGGACTCCACAGCTGTGACACCTCAGTATAAGAGAGGAGGCTGCCCCATTCCCTCCAACATGCCAGAGTGCAGCGACAGCTATGAACTGGAGACATTGATGCCGCCAGGAAGCCAAGAGTCTGTTCAGCTGCCAGCAGAGGCCCCAGAAGAGCAGAGTCTGATGGCAAGTGCTAATCCAGGGGAAGGGGAAGATGCCCCTGCACCTGAACCCAAGGTCTAAACCTTCAAGGGGAAAGTTAATTTCCAGATGGGCTTTGAATATGGTTTCTGTGGAGGGTTTTTTTTCATGTGTTGTTGAGGGACAGCAGTTCTAATTTTGATACTTCAACTGTGTTCATTTTGCAGGCTGCATGGAACGGCTCTGTGAGCCATAACTGGGCCAACAGAATCACAAGATACAGAGACACCATAACAGAAGATTCTCCAACACTCGTTAATGGAGCTCTCAACATGCTAATTACTGAGAATGGCATGGTAAACTAATGAACAAAATAAGAACTTGCATTGTCTCTATTAGGTATCAACCATTCTCAAACAGCATCAAAATTGCAAATCTAATTGACAGTTTGGTAAAACCAGCCCCACGGTGACATGTTGCTAAACCTTTGCCACTTGTAGTTTAAAACAGTATCAATTGCATATTAACCAGTGAAACCTTTGAAACAATGAATATTTGATTTCAGAATGAGCTAAACCAAGGCATCATCTCATTTGTGAGATAGTGATCATTGATTCTGCTGCCTGAAATGAGAATTGGCTTTTTAATGCATCTAGCTTATAATTTATAAGCATGGTCCTAAATATACACTGGATGGCTATATACAGTATATAACACTCTTTTAAAGTCTAAGGGCCCAGATCAAAAGTCACCGCATGTATAACCAGTTAAAACGCAACATATTCACTTATTGCTGAACTACAGAAAATATGTAGTTAGATGTCGTTAGTTAATTGTGTGGCAGTGGAGCAGTGGGTAGGCGCTCGCCTTGCAGCCGGAGGGTTGCCGGTTTGAGCCCCTGTCCCTGTGCTGCATCGTGTCCTTGGGCAAGACACTTAAACCACATTGCCCAACGGTAGCGCCGGTCTCTGGCTGCATGACAGCAGATGCTCGTCTCTGGATGAGTGATCTGGAACGATCATTTTGTTGTGTGCCTTGTGTGCACAATGTCAATGAGTTGAATCTAAGCTAACATCTAAGATGGTCTTTAGCTAACTAAGCTAGTTAGCCGGATGTGCTAATAGAAGAAACATCCTACACTAGCACAGGCATTCAGGATACAAATGAGGAACAGACACCTAAGTTGCTCAGGTGGCTAAGCTAATAATAAAAAAATCTCAAGTAACAGTGATATTGTTTCATTGCAGGACTTAAAAGATCATCTGAGTGCATCGCTGTGCAGTAACCAGGTTGAGGCAGAAGTCATTGTTCACTCTGAACTTTTGGACACAGGGAGGGAGAAAGAAGAGGGCTGTGAAAGCAAGGATTCTAACACAACCAGGGGACTCTCATTATCAGAGGAAAAGTATTCCCCTTTGAGCCAGCCAAGTCTGCCAGGAGAGGAGCAACCTCTGGAAAAACTGTCACTATCCCAAAGCCCCTCGAGTCTTCCCTCAGTAAAGCTGGTGGCTACTTACAATGGGGAGATTGAAGATACAGAACACCAGCTGACTGCAGACCCAGCACCACATCAGGAAATGGGGCTAACCAATGGCTTCCATTCTCCTAAGATTGTGCTGAGGTCAGAGCATCTGGAAAATGGGGACTCAAGACACTGTTCATCTGCACCAGGGAAGGCCATCTCTCCTGGCCTGTCCCCCTCCCCCTTTGTCAGCACCGGACTGGTCCACTCTACCTCAGCAGCACACAGTTATCTGTGCCCATAGCCTCTGCATGCAGGGCATCAGCCACACAGGACATCAGATGGATTTTCTTTAATGTACCCAGGAAAAAAAAAAAACCCAAGGATTATTTTTATGCACCTCATTATTAGATTTCTTTCTCTTCCTTGTAAAGTTTTATAGGTACTTTGAATCCACTGTTTCATACTTGTGTATACAGAGTAAACATATACAGTATATTTTTAGTGGTAGAGTACTGTATATGGGTATGCATTCTGTGTCATGAGTGAGTGAGCGCTTGGACAGGTTATCATCATCGATGGGTGGATTGGAAGCGCAGGGTCTCCCTGGGTTTGGTTGCGTGGATGCTACTTCAGTGTGGCACTTAGGAATAAGCCTTAAAGAGTATCTTCACACTCTGCAAGTACAGAACACCTGTGCCTCTCTCCAGCCTCCTGCTGTCTCAGGGTCCACAGACACATACATACATACACACATACATATACACGCACCAACACAGAAAGCTAAAAACCTAGCTAATTCCGTGATATCACACATAAAATTCAAAGCGGCATGTATAAACACACATTTACTGACTGGAGTGTGGGGGTCTCAGGTGCCTAATTATTCTAGGTGCATTTATAACCTCTGTATATTTCTAAATATTGTATTCAATCCAAGTACAAAAGAAAAAAATTGGAATGGAAAAATGTAAACACATGGAGTATACAGATGTGGAAAATGTGAAGTATTCTTTTCCAAAATGCCATATATCCCAGTGGTATGATTTTGTAATCCAGGGACAATTGAAAAGTCAAACATGTTTTCTTTCTGTTTTAATAATGGTATATAGCTCATTTATGAAATTATAGTACTTAAATGTTTATTTTGGTATTGGTTTGTGTTGATGGGAGAACTAGGGGAGAAGTTACAACTATTCATCTGTAGACCACTCTCCTTTTTGGCTCCTAAATAGGGATGCACCATTGTCACTACTATTGTCAAGATGCTGTGTTATTGGTTGGAGCCAAAAAAAATTTCCCCTCAGTAAACTTATTTTTAATATGATACTTGCAATAATTCAAAGTATATTTGACTTGATTCTGCCTGGTTCTAGCTTTATAAAAAAATTTCCAAAATTCATCACTCTGCTACCAGAGCAATGACAGAATTCAACAAAATGTTGGGAAAAAGGAAAAAAATATATACAGTGCTTAACAAATTTATGAGACCGGCATCATAAGTATAGTTTATTTCACAGGTGCCCTAAATTAACAGTATTCATAATTACCAAAATTATTTTTTATGTTGCTGTAATGGTTAATCCACCAGTATGTGCAAGGTTTTTAACTGAAATTATATTTTTAATGCTAAAACATAATTATTGTTATCCATGAATTTTCAAATTAACTGTTTTACCAAAAAAAAAAAGGAGAAAAATAGTAAATCACACTATTATTTGATTAAGGTGCCAAAGTACAGTTATTTACTTGCATTCTTCAACAGAAAAATTAGTTTTAGTGGTTGAATGTTATGCTTGATTAATTTTTAACTTCTGAGTGAGGTCCAGTGTGCCAGATCAAATTTGGGTATAAAAACGTGAATTCAGTTTATTTGGCTAATAAATAACTTCATTTTTACTGCTAAAACACATACTTGACAGATTTCTAAAATACTTGTGTTTTCTTGTTTTTATGATATGTGGTCTAATAAATCTGTTAAGTACTGTATGTGATCCAGTTTTTTTGTTAGGTTTTATTTTATTTATTTTTTTTAACAAGTGCCCCCAGACTGCTGAATCCATTACTTACATATTCAGTCAAAGTGTTTTTCATAATTAAAACTTTCATATGACAAGCAGTGATTCAACATCTATTCAAGTGGTGTAGAGAGACTGGTGCATCCCTACTTTTTATCAACAGCACTACCTCATTTATTTTCAGGACAGTTTCCAGTGTGATTTTAATAGTTTTATGTAACTAGCACCTTTTAAGATCTTTTTCTTAACTTGTCTGATTTTACAGCATTTAGTATTTGAAAGGAATAATTGTCCTGCAGTGACTGTATGTTCTTGTGTTATGTCAAACTGGAAATTGTCTCTTTAGCGCATTGCAGCTTCCTCTCAGATTTTTAATGGATTGTCAGTGCAAAGTTACTCTTTCCTGCAACATTGCTCTATTAGAAAAAAACAAACAAAAAACATACCCATAGCTTTGATGTGATGCACCTGAAACTAGTCCACCCGGTGATGTTCAGTTTCAGAGTTATAATTCCAGTCAAAATAGGACCAAATGTAAGTTGTAACAATGTACTTATCATGCCACTTGCAGGTAACTACAGTTTTTGTTGGGTTCTAATAGACAAAATGTTGGAACACAATTCTTTTGATTTGATTCACCTTAAAGTTACACTGGGTAAAATATCACTGCTAGATGTCTGTAAAGGGTAGATTGCGCAGTGTAACTTTTAGATTTTAGATAACTAAGTTTGCGTAGCCCTCCCGATTCAAGTGCATAATCATCACTACTGATGAATGTAGTGAATGTAGGATGTCAGTCCACAGTTTACCTCAGCTGGTGTCTCAGCTGTAAAACTTTGAAAGAAGTGATACTGAGGTGAGTTGTTGAGGATATCCTGAATGTTTCTGTTGCTAAGCGCAGCTGTTTTCCTCTGCTGGTGTTAGTGAAGCTTTCTTAGCAAGTAAACTCTCATCTGATGTGAGAATGTAATCAAACTGTCTATCTGAGGGAAAGTGTGAATTTTAGAGCACTCAAGCCTAACATTAGCTTGCATAACATTAGCTTATAACCAGCTGTTGTTTAGCTGGCTCATTGTCAACTGTACGGATATGGGAGGGATAATTGCAACAATATTAGTAATAATTAAGCATGTTTATGCATGTTTTCATGTGTTAAACTTCAGTTCAGAAGATGAGGCTTGAGAAGAGGATGACATTTTATGCAGATTCTGGCCACGTTTTCACAGGTAAAACATAGGTATGAACCTTAACATTGTTGGCACGCAAACACCTACAAGTTCTCTTCTCCGCCTTTGGTGTTCTATGTACGGTATGTTGCCAGTCTCCATCCACATACATAAAATGCCATTAGGTGGAACAGCAATGTCCATTTCGGGCAATTCACTCAACATGGTAGGGCAACATGGTGGCTTCCACAAATTAGCACCCATTCTTGTATATTTTTTAAGAGATTAATTCTAAGTTTATGAGAATGCATACTTTTGTTGGAAGATGTAATTACACACTAATCAATGTATATTTATGAGTACAACATTCTTTTTTCTATTAAATAAACCCCAAAAATGGCTTTAAATAAGGTAAACTGTGAAAACACTTGAAGCAGGTTATCAAGTTATTTCTTTTGCTTGCCAGCCTCAGGTCACTAATGTATAATGTGAGTTCTGGCCTGTATGAAGACAAGAACATGTGACACTCATGTCTTTGCATGCCTTTTGTAACTTAACTCAAACTGGTTCTATCAGGTGCTTCACATCAAAAGGACAATTTTAAAGCCAACAACACTATAATTTAAGTCAATTCACATGTTATGGGAAAAAAGGGTAAGCACTGATTTTTTTTTGTGTGTGTGTGTGTTTTTCAGTAGGTTCAATTCTTAGACAATAACAGCTTTACAGAGCTTGCGATCAGTAATAATGACATACATGTCAAAATGTAATCATAGCATTGAGTCGAGCCCTGTTTATGATGTCTCATCTTCTCTCAGGTTGTTTTCTAGCAGTGAAAATGGAGCTGACAAACCCCTTCTCTATCCTGCCCATGTTTCTACCTGTGTCCAAGCAGCTGCAAAAATATCACAAACTTTAGCAGCAGAAATGCAAATGGTTGTTTGTGACATTAATGAAAAATGCTCATTGTGTTCAATACCAACATAACTGTTCCCGCTAAAAAGCTTTCCCCAATTTCAGAACAAAATTCATGATTACTACCACAGAGTATTTTTTTGCCTTGCACCGTATCTACTCAACATCAAAATAAGACTGGCTTTATTTTCCCCCATACTGCAATAGCAGTCATTTACAGAACAGAAATGAATGTGTGGAAACCTGTGCGAAACATTAATTTAAGAGATGAATGATTAAGGTTTGTTGCATCTGGATAATTCAGATACAATCTACTGCCAGTTACAGTAAATATTATTTTACACCTTCAAAATGCCATCATAAAGTTTTTCTTTACGTGGTCCATAAAGAGCAAATCAACTGCATGCTCACATGGGTTAAAAAAAATTGCTGCTGCACTACTGTGCTCATCAATCCAAAATGGCAAGCATGCTTTACTTGTGACCATTCTATAATCAGTGATTTCAAAGCAGGTTTCCTTTTGCTAATAAAGTAACACCTGCTGTGATATAATAATTTAAATGTTTAGTGAACATTGCAGCCATGGCTTTCTGACTTGTAGTTTAAGGTTCATTTGCCATTTATAAAAGTTAAAGCAAAGCACCAACTTTTTAAAAAAAAAATTATATTACACAGGATCTTTACTGCTCTCTACGTACCCTTAGCCTACTGTTTCTCCTCATCCTTTAAAGGCATGTATGTTCTGAGTACTGAACGAAACATTCTCAAAAGCATTCCAGTTTGATATCTTTAACATACCTCTCTCAGTCCAGGTCAGCCATGACTAGCCACGCTACCTTAAGAAAAGAAGTGCTAAATGTGTTAGGTGCTGTTCGGATAAGCTTCATCTGGACGTGTGTTTGTGTGGAAATCAGTGAATCAAGATAGTGTTAGAAAATCACAATGGACTGTTATAGTGACAAAAAAAAATCTTTTCAAATCTTTGGAGTATAGATTGAATGACGTCTCACACCTAACCTTTTCTGCTTTGAACACAGCAGCAGACTCTATTGTCACTGCATATAAAGTAGGATCATAGCAACAGTAAATTGTCTGCACCACTGCACCATGTTTTAATCATGGACATTTAAAACAATTGAAAATGAGTTAGTTGGTGCCTGGGAGTTAGTGAAAGAAAGACACTATCACATCTATGACGAAGGAATTCAATTTCACAATGTAGCTGCCAAAATCGAATGTAAACTCTTAGTCGGACATGGTTTCATGCTCTTTTTTTCCCCCTACAACTACTTCACTTCAATCAAGTTGTTACCCTCATGTGTTAAGTCTTGATGCAGTAGTGGATTATTACGGTGTGTGGAGCTGACAGATGATATGAAATGGCGATTAGCATAAAACCTGCCTCCAGCATAAAGGATGTATGCTCTCCTTTTCAGATCTCTGTTAACACTATTAACTACTCTTTTAAATACATACAACTTTACTTTCTATTGTACACCCTTTTTGTTGGCTAGAACAATCACATTTTTAGAGGAAAACTGCTCATTCTCTTATTTTTGTAGAGAAGATAATTACTTTGACAATTACGTTGATTTCATCCTCTTTTGTAAGGTTTTATTAAGACACTATACCTCATGTTTGTAACTTCATTTGATTCTGATCGGTCTCTTGATACTGCACATTTTGTAAGAAGTAGAACATATAAAGATAAGAATCCTTTTGTTTTGTGAACCACGTTTTTCCACAGAGGATGGGACTGATCTTTCATGTTACCTCAGTGTGAGTTTTTACTCATTACAGTGACTTGGATGGTCTAGTCTAGCACTGAAGAGGTAAACAAATTACCAGGTGTTCCTAAATATTTAAAGAAAAACGCTGGGAGAAAAAAATGTCTGGTTTTGCTAAATTGTAACCTAGAAGCAACTGTTTATTCTTTTCTTTTTTCTTTAGGGAGAAGGGCTAAAGAGATTCTCTCCCAAGGCAGGTTATACCTCTCAGTGCAGACAGCCTTCTATAGAAATAATAGTCTCTTCTCTACTCAGGTGCACCATCTTTGCATAAAAGAATCATGCCTGCATATCCATCTCAGATACATGTCGTGCTGTCAAACGAAGCCTCATTTTGTCCGTTTGGAAATTAAATCAAGGAAACTCTTATGCACAGATGATATATTGTTTTGTACAAATTGCTCAGTGCATTTCTATCTCTGGCTTTTCTTTGTACATTCTGGTGCTTTGTGGTGAGCTGCTTTGTCCAGTGATGTCACACTGTTGTACTTTTTTTTTTTTTTTTTTTGTGGTACATTTTCTCTAGTTTTGTGTATACCTGCTCAGTTCGGCCTCTTAGAATGTGTATGCACAGGCTATAGTCATGTGCCACCAGCAATGCTCTGCATCTACTCAGACACCTTTGGAATCATTGTGTGCCGAGCAAAACTTCATTAATCACATATGCTTAAGTAGAAGCAAACTGTAGGAGCACTTAATAGATTAGCACTTTGTCTTTGGCCATGAGCAACTCTGGTCTGTCATCTTTACATTTCTAGAAGTGCAATTTTCATAGTGTGTAAAACAACAGATGGATTACTCAGTGTTAGTCATGGTGGCGCTGGCCATGATTTGTGATAGCGCATTGCTATTTTGAAGGAATCAGTCACAGGATAGGTATTACTTGTGGTTTGTAGAAATATTTCCGCTGTGTTACCATATATGAAAATGTCGAAACTCGCAGCAACTGTGAACACTTCTTTTCTGTAAATAAACATATATAAAAAGAAAAGATAGAAGCAAAGCTCAGTGTGATTCTGTGCCAAACCCAAACATTGTTTCCATTAGAACTTTATTTTCTATAACTTTTGTCTCCCCAAGATTTAGCAGTCAAGTTCACTCTGTGTGATTTGTATTTCTGACATTTATATTCTCCAAAATGATTTTTAAGATATCAGGGAGCAGGCTGTGTGCGTCTTTTGTTTTTCTTTTCATATTCTGACCTTCGTGTTATCACAGGGTATGCTTGATTCTGCTGTTCTGGTTTACACTCCGAGGTTTAAATTAATCCTATCTTCTAATATTTATTCAGAATCAGAATCAGAAATACTTCACTGATCCCAGAGATGTAAACATGAGCTCAGCAGATAATTATGTGTAGCTAAGTAACAGCATTACAGTATCTGTTTAAACAGTTCAGAGCCAATAATAAGCATTTAAAAATATATTTTAAAAAAACAATTACAGTCTTTATGTTAGTCAAAATACATATCTACCTTTTTATACAAGGTACTATATGTATAACAGCAAAAGATATCCAAAAGCAGTACTTTTGAAGCTATTGCTAAGAGTTCATTTGCTTAGCCGATAGGACATAGCTCCTTTATAAGAAACATTTCCACTGCTAAAGACTCAATTTGTTTTTGTTTTTAACATCCTGTATTACACATTAATAAGTGAGGTGCTGGAAAACAGTGAATATATTTAAATTTTATATTTACCTTACCTTACTGGAACAGATTTGCTTGCCCACCCATTATTTGTCTTCATGCCAATCTATCACACAATCTTTTGACTTTAGCTTAGTATCAAATACACAATGTGTAATTTGAATTGTTTTGGGGTCTATAAATCAGAAGTTTGATAAGTTTGATAAGCTTTTCACAGAACCAGAGCAGTATTAGTATTAGTAGTAGTATTCTGACTTAAAGTTGCAAGTTTTAGCCACTGGGGGGCAGTGTGGTCATTCCCGATAGTGCTTGAAAAGCTGTAAAGCTGTGCCACTCCCATCACCAGAGACTGCTGCCTGATCACATATGCTACTGTGACCTCATACCTGGTTTGGCTATTTATGTATGCTAATGTATACATTATTGTGTTTTCCTGCAGTTTGATTTTACCCAGAGAAGGAGAGAAATAGACGAGGAAATTCTATCTGTGTGAATGGGTAATACTTAGAGTACGTGTGTGCACAGGAGAGTTAAAAGATAAAAAAGGCAAAGATGGAGGTGATAGAGAAAATAGGGTGAGAGGAGGGCATGAGATTTAAGACAGGAAACATCACATGGCAGAATCCCCAGAAGAGTTAGATAAAAGCCTTCACTTAGCGACAGATGTTCTGGTCTCACTATCTTCATGCACTCATCACTGTTAATCAGAGGGCGAGGCTCCTCTGCAGAGGTCTGGGAGGGTTCAAATAAACATAAACCCACATATGAACACACAACAGCTCACACTGCCAAGCCTATAAACATGCAGAGATGCATTGTCTTTGCTGTACTTATCAACACGGCTTGCTAAATGCATAATGTGTATTGTTAGTGTGTATATTGTGTTTCTGTCCTCCAGCAGTGGCATGGTCTCTGGACTACTCCATCATGCCTAATATTTCATCAGCCAGTCAGGCAAGTGGAGCGCAGAGAGTCAGGTGAGGGCCTTACTAACGAGGTAAAGCTCACTGCTTTTGGGGAAATAACTGTGTGAAGTTCTTGAATCAGCTCATTCATTCTGCCTCTTCCTGCCCCTGCTACTGTACTACTACGAGATCTAAGACTACTACAGTATATTTCAGCACCAGTCCTGCTCAGTTCACCTCTAAATTGTGTGGGCTCTGTCAGTTCAACAGAAGATATCCTGGGTTGGCAAGCATTTGCAAAGTAATCCTTTTGTTTGCAGAAGCTGGGACTCAATGGTTGGCCACAGGAAATACAAAATAAAACAGCTTCAGACACTTTGACCATAATAGAAACTACAAAATACTTTTTTATAAGAAAAAAGTTATTGTGTTATTCCATAATATGATCTGCAATGCATTGTTATAACTATACTAACCTTAGGTTACAGTCCCACACAACGACACCAATTCCTTTTATAATGAGGACACACACAAGATCTTTCTTCTAGTGTTTAAGTACAAACACAAAGCTGACAGAAAAACTGTAAACTAGCTCACAATGATTCCACTGTAGAAACAGGTACAGATAGAAATGGAGGTTATAACACTACAGTGACTGCTCATCACTACTTTTGATAACTGCTGAAGATCAGGTTCTGGCTGCTTTGACAAGGTTTGCATACTCTCAATTTTAACACCACTTTGAGATTTTCACAAGATTTGTGTTAGTATGCTCTCTGTGCAAGTTCTTGCAAATAGCCAGTGCTGTGTTAGCAACAGCGAATAGCTGTTTCTGTCTTATCCAATAAAAATACAATTCCACATCTTCATTCCTCAAACCATTGCCCTCCTCCCTGCACACAAACTGAAATAAGTGATTGCAGCACCAAGTGTGCAGGAGGGGGAAAAAAAGACATGTTTGGTGATTTTTTTTCTTCTTGATTGCAGTAACACATTAGCGTAATCATCAAACACTGATCATTATCAATTCGTTTCTGTTCTTTCCCTGCATCCATGTAGCTATCCTGTGAAACTGCACGTAAGAATTAACAGTACTTACAGATAGGACATTTTCTCAATGTCAGCCCTCCTGCAGGTTATCACCTGCCAATCAAATATTCCTTAAACTAAACAGAGGCTGAGGAGAAAGAGAATGAAGGAGGATGAAGTGGAAGATTAATGAATGCAGTCAGGGAGGGGCGAATTTGAGAGGAGATTTGAGAGGAGGAGAGGAAGGTAGGGAAAGTCATGTGGTTTATTTGGACTACATATATCTGGAATTATATTCAGTCCTGTATGCTTTGCAGTAAGCTTTAATAGACCCTATAAAGTAGCTGTAAAAGGCTAGTTCACTGGGTATTTTTAGCCAAAGAAGACCAGATAAGCTATCAGTAATAAAAATAGACTGTTCTATAGACAGTTCTTCTCTCACTTGGGTTCTGTGTGCCACTCTCCACTGTTGGCTGGCCACAGTTGGAACCTAGAGGTGGAGAAGCTTTAAAAAGCAGTGTATGCCAATTTTCTACACTACAAGCAGAGGCAAGATGTAATACTCTCGTTTCAAGTCTGGAAATGGAACATCCTCGGCTCCCTTCTAAGACAAGTGATAAGACTGGATGGAAAAGTTTTAACACTCTGTCAAAATGAGACATTAGAAACTGACAGTACTGATTTATGGTTCAGTTATTTATGATATTTGATTATTTTTTTCTTTCCCATCCAAACCATGTGCTTCCACAGCCTTGTAAGAAAATTCCTTATATAAGCCTGTCACACTGGATTTACAATGGCCAAGCTATAGGTGAGAGCCAAACATAGCAAGGAGAACTTCCAGCTTTGGGCGGTGCATGTGGATTAAAGCCTGCTGCCTGCCAGTGAGAGTTTGCTGAGAGCAGCGCTGGCTTCTGGCCATCAGTAATCTGACAAGGATTTTACTCGCCCTTACATTATATCCAACTCTGACCTGATGTCATAGCTGCTGGAGTTCAAATCTCTGCATAGATTACACCAGGTCTGGTGGGGTTATATAAATATACATATTCCTTAAATTTGAGAGACTCATTCTTACAATGTTTTTGATTTCTAACAATAAAACGTTATGCATTTATACCGTCTTCTTGCCAGCAACGGTGAAAGCCAATTTCATGTCAACTCTATGAAAAGAATGTGACTTAAATGCAAATCTACAAGTAAAGTTTTCTTTTTTATAACTCTCCCAAAGGCACAGGAAACATGACAAAATATATTTAAAAAATATTTGTTGAAAGAGCAAAGACAAAAGTCACAAAGCTGTTTCTTAGATTTAAAAAAACACAAGATGTGTATCTTGTGATAAAAAACTTCATTGCTAAATAATCACATTAGAAAAGTCACATTCTGATGCACAGTCTGATTCAGATTCTGTATTAACACTAAAATTACGTATTGTAGTTGGTTTTTAACATGTGCAGCACTGAGTTGCCTTTGCATCAATATTAAACAGCATGTATTTACCTCTGCACAGTTTAGAGTAGCATTAATTTCTGCTACTTCCACCAAAACACATTATCCCCTCAGCATGTGTTGAAGATTAGTTCAACAATGACTGTAGTCCTGCCATAAAAACAAAGACATGAAAATAAGCCATTCTTTGTGGACATTTGTGCGGCAGCTTTCAAAGCTAGGTGCTGATTGTGGCAGTGTTTGGTAGTGCAGCTTTGCTGGGCCCAGTGCAGAAGACTTATTTCCACATCAGTGAATGGTACAGGCTGATTCTCAGTGGGCTGAGTGACCCACTTTTACAGCTCTCCAAGTACGTGTAAGCGTTGTGCACTGCGAATCATGTAGCACTCAGCTGTTATCTAGATTCACTCACAAGGCTCTGTGAGCATCTTGTAGTAAAAGGTAGGTTCGATAGCCAGGCAGGCCGACCATTAACGCCACAACCGAGAGAGCATCAGAAACACCACCAAAAAAAATTTCCTCTGCAGTAGTTGAGCCACTTGATACACTAGATCACTGTTTACCATCTAGTGCATTACCAGTAATTTATTACAATGCATGCTCTTGCTGGTGTTTCAATTGATAAATGATAACACAATACTGCCTTGCTATATTTAGGTGACAGTTTTATTATAATATAATATAATATAATATAATATAATATAATATAATATAATATAATATAATATAATATAATATAATATAATATATGAATGAATGAATCCATATAAGCCTGTCTGGTATTTGCCCAGCTCGACAACTCTTCATCTTATTTACTTCAAACTTGGATGCTAAATTTCTTCTACTTGTTTCTAGGCAATCAGAAGCAATGATAAATGTGGCAAATTATGTCACAGAATGAGAATTGACTGTGCCACTGTTGCATAGCAACACTAATAAAGATGATCAGAGGTAATGATGGCTTAAAATGCAATGTGAGAAAATACAAATTTTTGAACAAGGGTTTAATAGAACTTAATGACATATGAGATTTAACTACTTTAACTACCAAAAGGAAGAAATATCTGTAAATGTTTGTTCTTGATAATAAGCAGTTACTGTAATCTTCCTTTGCTGATGCTGGCATATAGTGCATATCCCAGGAGCCTAGGGATGCCACCAGAACCAATAGTTATGAGACCTTTAGCTACTAAAAATTTGAAAACGCAAAAGGCTAAAATCTTTGCAATGGCTAATGTTATGTGAATGTTTAAGCTAACATAATGTAACTAACATTATACCCCTGCTAAAGTTAGTAGGCTACTCAACAACTATACTCACATTTCAGTCTGTGTCTTAAAACAATATATATAATGTCAACATTTTAAATGAATAGTCTGCTATCACCATGTCAGTGATTTAAAAATGACTTCAAATAAAGGGGTTTATGTTTAGCTACGATCTTATTTTTGTTTGTTTTTTAAAGCATGGTATGAAGAATCTTCCTATTGAGAATTGTGTAATTGTGCTGGTTCTTGTAGCAAATGCTAAATGTCCGATATCATGACGTCAAATTTCTTTGCAAGGCAAGGATATATAATAATAATCAGGGTCCTGGCACCTTATCAGGTTTTTAGCACTGCATCTTTAAACAGTTTATTTTTTAAATAAAATAAATAAAATCAGAAACTAACTTGAAGTGTTCGTGACAGAGATTTTTTTTTTTTGTGGTGGTGGGGTATCATTGGTATTTCATGCTTCAGAGTGAAAACTACCTCTAACTAAATGAAAAAGATTCATATTTTACAGGAGACTCACAAAAAAATCCTTGTAGTATTCCTACTGAGTGTCAAACACATATAGTACCTTTTTATCTAAATCAGAATTCCCTACAAAGGTGAATTATGCAGCTTCTTATTTCAACTTGTTGAATTAAAAGTCAAGCAACAGAGCTGCTGTCTGGGACATCTCGCAGTCAGAAAGTCTTGCTATGAAAGATGTCTCGAAAAATATATTATGCGGGCAGTTTTTTGGTTTTAGAACTAATGTAGCAGCCACACTTGTGTGAAAGATCAACCCCAAACTGACTGTCCTTCACTGAATCATTCACAGGATAGAACCTGTGGGCTATTATGCTGTAGAAAACCATTTTTTCACACTGACTCTTGAACTCTGAAAGCTTGCTGTTGATCTCTGTAAATAAACAGGTGACAGCATTAAAAATGATAAAATTCATCAGTTTTCTAAGTCTGATGTAGGAATTTATTAAAGCTGAGTATTTATTCACTCCTTTATAAAACTGACAGCACTTTATGCAGTTGCTTTTTGATTTTATTTCATATTAAATGTTAAATGGCCAACTAGTCCTAAGTAGAAGGGGGATTTTATTCTGGCATGTTGAACCATTTGTAACATTATGTTTGACTGTTTGACTGGATCACCTGGATCGGGAGCAGTTGTTTTACGTGCGGTCTGTCTGAACACATGCGGCAAGTGCAAAGAGGAGGAGCTGTTACTGAGACGGTGAGCTCAGGTGGAGCAAAAGGAAATGTTTTTCTTGCATCCAAAGCAGCAGCTCTTTTTCCTGTAACCACCATTAAAACCTTTACTGAGAAACAGCTGGAGGTCCTTCTTCAACCACCTGATCAACAAGAGTCAATATCAAGAAAAGAGAGCTTTGGAGCTGCTCCATCCACTGCTGTTTGTTTCACAGAGCGAAAAATTGCAGTAAATCTACGGAAGCTAAAATATGCATATCTATCAGATTAATCAATCAATGGAATGATCGATAGAATACTCGATTACTAAAATAATCGATAGTTGCAGCCCTACTTCAGAGTATATAGTACCGCTCTGGCTCATGAATTATTTTCTGAGGAACAGCTGCAGCATACTGCTGTCAGTTACAGTCAGTAGTTTCTTTCGTCTTTTTCCTCCTCTCACTCATGGTGTGTGGAGGTGTCAAAAAGCTGGAATGAAATGTTATTTAATCAAGTTGAGGACAAAGATTTTCCCAACAACTAACTAAAAAAATATCTTTCTAGTCTCTACCTTATACAATTGTGCTAATAAAAATCCATCCATCCATTCTCTTCCACTTCTCCTGGGTGGGCTGGAGCTCATCCCAGCAGGCATAGAGCAAGAGGCAGGGTACACCCCGGACAGGTCGCCAGCCTGTCGCAGGGCTAACACACAGAGACAGGCAACCATTCACACTCACATTCACACCTATGGGCAATTTAGAATCACCAATTAACCTAACCTCAGTAACTGCACGTCTTTGGACTGTGGGAGGAAACCGGAGTACCTGGAGAAACCAATATGCAAACTCCACACAGAAAGGTCCTGTCCACGGTGGATTTGAACCTAATGCTGTGAGGCAACAGTGCTAACCACCACACCACTCTGCTACCCAATTCAATTCAATTATACAATATTGATAAAACACGAGTTCTCAAAGAATACAGAATTAGAATTTAGAATCTGGAGAGTGACCAAAAGATTAGAGTCAGTTAAGTCACAGAAATATCAGAACAACCTTTTTGGACGCTGCTGTTTTGCAACACTAAGAGCTACCAAAAGTGTATGCCTGAGCCAGCAAACACTGAATTAGTAGTCACAATAACCTAATACATCTTAATTAGAATTGGCACTGTCCACTGATGGACAGTTTTTTTCCTCAGAACTGTGTGCTGTTGCTCCATATACATATGTCTTCATACATGCATGCACACACAAACATAGACACACAAACAGTACAGATAACAAATGTGCATAAACATCCTTTTGCATAAAGAGAGTGGTAAAATATTTTTGCACAGTTGGTTCATTTAAAATGAATGAACTACTGTAACTGTGCTCTACAGAAATACACAAAAAAACAGCTCAGCTGTATACTGTTGTGTATGGCCAGTGTAGTGACAGTGCCAATACTGCCCATTGGTTTCTCAGGCAGTTTTTTCTGTAATACTTGCAACACATGGTCCCTGCAGACATGCTCCTAAGCAAAACCTTTTATCCGGTTATAGTATGCAAGGCACCCTTTCTCAAGCTATGATAAACAGTGCAAAAACAGAGTTAACCTTGGATTTACATGTGTTGGTTCAAAGTGCATCGAAGTAGTAGTAAACCAAATGGTTCACACAAAGCAGTGACGAAAAAGGCCCAAAGGCTAAGCAATTTATGCACGGCTTGTTTATTGCTGGGTGTGTTTATCGTGGATGCCCACGACATGCTTTTAGGGCTGCATGTCTGTAAAATGTGTTTTGGAATTGCAGGGGTATCTAGCCTTTTATTATTATTATAGACATATCATTCACACATAGGCATAAAAGTGTGGAGATAGTGATAGGAATAATGGTGGTGGTGAGTGTCGTTACTTGACAACCTCTGTGTGTCACTGCATCAGGGGCAATGGCAGATATGAATGCCATTGTATAAAAATAAAAAGCATGCTTTCCTGTTTGATGTATGAGATGTAAATTGGTGCTGTGAAAAAAGCTCCTTAGTGTGATAAACAGTGTGAATATCTAATCTGATTTTTAAGTGCTAATGCAAAAGGACTGTCGGGGTGGAGGATTATTTATTCTAAAGGCTAACCATTCTTAGCCCCTGCCTTAGGTAGTTTACACAAGAGTCTCTCAAAACGACAGCGATTAGATGCTTTACATTGTTTTACCCTCTCATTCCTCTAAGCACCACAGCGTTTCATTTCAACAGCAGAGCTTTGAGTTTGACACCACTGCAATATCCTCAATAGACAGACCTACAGAATAGGTACATATTTCAGCATTGAGATACCAAAAATAAATAAAGGACATGCATGAAAAGCTTTAAATATTGAAAGTCGGAGTATCCCTTCCACCTGCCTGGAAAACAAAACAAAACAATAAGTGGTGTTTTGTGTTAAAATAACCAGGAAATAAAACAAATGTTAATGACATACTTTACATGCGCTGCCTATTCTGTATCATTCATTCAACTCTCATTTTAGAATTATGTAATCTCAGAACTTTCAGAGTCTGCATATGATAGCATTCTGGATTATTTCAGTTTCATTCTAATTCAGAGGGAGGGTTGCTACTGGGCATCAATGCAAGACAATTAAACCAAGAAAGAGAGCAGAAGCTGGGTGATCTGAATCATGATTGTTGGCAGTGGTTTTCTATTAATCAGCTTTC
The DNA here is from genome assembly GCA_024447675.2 of Pterophyllum scalare. Taxonomy (NCBI): domain Eukaryota; kingdom Metazoa; phylum Chordata; class Actinopteri; order Cichliformes; family Cichlidae; genus Pterophyllum; species Pterophyllum scalare. The sequence continues at coordinate 105,527 of JAMQGT020003746.1, read as the reverse complement.
ATCTGCCGGCAATCTCACTGAGACTTGAGGCAAGAATGGCGTAGGCCTGACTCTCATTTTCTATTGATATCCTAAAACCAGGACTTGGATCCTGCCCAACACCCTAAAGAAACATAGCACTCATTGTTTTCAACAAATCTTCCAGCGAGGCAGTGTGAGACATTCTCTTATTATCCATCCTATGTTAGAGTGTAAAAAGATGAGTGCAAACTCAATACCTGCAAACAGAATCACAGAAGTTTTTCTGTTTTGTTTTTTAAACACAGGCAAAAGCTGCTGGTTTCCTTTCCCCTTTTTTTTAAAAGCATGAACATAGTTGTGTTGAAAATCCTAGTGCATATCCAGTGTGACAGTTAAATCAGCATCACAAAAGGTAGATATTACTAAAATCCATTATCTGTCCACTTCAGCAATATTGTATAAATTAATTTCTGTGTATGTGTATATCTGCCTGTGTGTCCTTTTTTCTTGAGAAGGGCTGATCAAAAGTATTCCAGAAATGATCTGTGTATTGGTGGGAATCTAAGCTAATGCAATGTCAAGTTTAAAGTTGAGGGGTGTTTTCATTTTGGGGGTCTTTGGGAGCTCGATGATGATGATGATGATCTCACCTGTAGATATATAGATAACATATAGCTATCTATGGATAACATATGCCTCTTTTCCACTAATACCTGCTTGGCTCAACTCTACTACACTCTACTTGGTTTTGGTTATTTTTCATTACAATTAAGTAGCACCTCAGTGTGGGTGGGGTCATTATAGCAAGGTGGCTTGAAAGTTCTGTGACATCATTTGTATGCGATACAAACATGTTTGCTCTGTCTGCTCCCTCTGGATTTTGTCATCAGCCACCAAACACAAAACTGTCTGCACCTTGTTGTTATACCACAGTGTTGGTCAGAGCCGGCCCGAGGAATAGACGGCATATGCGGCTGCATATGGCCCCCTGACCACCAGGGGGCGCCCGAGCTCAGCCACATTTGTCATGAAACTTTTTTTTTTTTTACACACATGCCAATGTCCTAAAAGAAAGAAGAGACTATTTCAACTGTCCAGATTTGTACAATTGTAACAGTACTATTTTTATGAGTAGGCTACACTGACTTCCTGCATCAGCCTGCATTCAGGTAGTTTGGGCAGGCATCTGCATCAGCAGTTGTGACCTGATGGTTGGTCAGATATGGTCATTTGTGGATGAAGCTACAAACAGAAATGTCACAGAAAGGACCTGTCCCTCTGGGGCAGAGAGGACGAAAAAGAGAAGATTAGAGGAAGAAAAAAGACAAAGGTTTGGTTCCATGAGCAATTACAGTACGTTTAGTTGGTAACCAACTCCAAATATACACTGCTCAAAATAAATAAAGGGAACACTTAAACAACACAATATAACTCCAAGTAAATCAAACTTCTGTGAAATTAAACTGTCCACTTAGGAAGCAAGACTGATTGACAATCAATTTCACATGCTGTTGTGCAAATGGAATAGACAACAGGTGGAAATTATTGGCAATTAGCAAGACACACTCAATAAAGGAGTGGTTCTGCAGGTGGGGACCACAGACCACTTCTCAGTACCTATGCTTTCTGGCTGATGTTTTGGTCACTTTTGAATGTTGGTGGTGCTTTCACACTCGTGGTAGCATGAGACGGACTCTACAACCCACACAAGTGGCTCAGGTAGTGCAGCTCATCCAGGATGGCACATAAATGCGAGTTGTGGCAAGAAGGTTTGCTGTGTCTGTCAGCGTAGTGTCCAGAGGCTGGAGGCGCTACCAGGAGACAGACCAGTACACTGGGAGACGTGGAGGAGGCCGTAGGAGGGCAACAACCCAGCAGCAGGACCGCTACCTCCGCCTTTGTGCAAGCAGGAACAGGAGGAGCACTGCCAGAGCCCTGCAAAATGACCTCCAGCAGGCCACAAATGTGCATGTGTCTGCACAAATGGTTAGAAACCGACTCCATGAGGATGGTATGAGGGCTCGACGTCCACAGATGGGGGTTGTGCTCACAGCCCAACACCATGCAGGACGCTTGGCATTTGCCAGAGAACACCAGGATTGGCAAATTCGCCACTGGTGCCCTGTGCTCTTCACAGATGAAAGCAGGTTAACACTGAGCACATGTGACAGACGTGACAGAGTCTGGAGATCTGCTGCCTGCAACATCCTTCAGCATGACCGGTTTGGCAGTGGGTCAGTAATGGTGTGGGGTGGCATTTCTTTGAAGGGCCGCACAGCCCTCCATGTGCTCGCCAGAGGTAGCATGACTGCCATTAGGTACCGAGATGAGATCCTCAGACCCCTTGTGAGACCATATGCTGGTGCGGTTGGCCCTGGGTTCCTCCTAATGCAGGACAATGCTAGACCTCATGTGGCTGGAGTGTGTCAGCAGTTCCTGCAAGATGAAGGCATTGAAGCTATGGACTGGTCCGCCCGTTCCCCAGACCTGAATCCAATTGAGCACATCTGGGACATCATGTCTCGCTCCATCCACCAACATCACGTTGCACCACAGACTGTCCAGGAATTGGCGGATGCTTCAGTCTAGGTCTGGGAGGAGATCCCTCAGGAGACCATCCGCCACCTCATCAGGAGCATGCCCAGGCGTTGTAGGGAGGTCATACAGACATGCGGAGGCCACACACAATACTGAGCCTCATTTTGACTTATTTTAAGGACATTACATCAAAGTTGGATCAGCCTGTAGTGTGTTTTTCCACTTTAATTTTGTGTGTGAATCCAAATCCAGGCCTCCATTGGTTAATAAATTTGATTTCCATTGATGATTTTTGTGTGATTTTGTTGTCAGCACATTCAACTTTGTACAGAACAAAGTATTCAATGAGAATATTTCATTCATTCAGATCTAGGATGTGTTATTTGAGTGTTCCCTTTATTTTTTTGAGCAGTGTAGTTCACTATCACTAGCTGGCTAAGTATGGTATTTATCATGTCACTATATCGCTGAAAAAATACAACCTGTCAGCCTGTGTCACCATCCTCAGTGTGTTTCTTATTTCACATATTTCCTAAAAAGCCAATGCCCTCTAGATTGGCTATGGCATGCATTGATACTTGTCCCACCCTCCTCAATGTCACGGACATGACATCATTTTACAATGTGTATCATACTGAAATACAGCTTTATCTATCCATTAAGCCTGATGACACACATCAATTAGTTAAACTGCAGGAATATAAAGATATAAAAGACAAAAGACAGAAAGGCCTGGATGACCTCTAATTTCCTGCTTCTAAATTCAGATAAAACTGAAGTTTTTGTACTCAGCCCCACAAATCTTAGAAACATGGTGTCTAACCAGATATGTACACTGGATTGCATTACCTTGGCCTCCAGTAACACTGTGAGAAATCTTGGAATCATTTTTGACCAGGATATGCCCTTCAATGCACATATTAAACAAATATGTAGGACCACTTTTTTGCATTTGCGTAATATTTCTAAAATTAGAAACATCCTGTGTCAGAGTGATGCTGAAAAGCTAATTCATGCATTTATTACTTCGAGGCTGTATTATTGTAATTCATATCGGGCTGTCCTAAAAGCTCCCTGAAAAGCCTTCGGCTGATACAAAATGCAGCAGCTAGAGTACTGACAGGGACTAGAAAGAGAGCGCATATTTCTCCATATTGGCTTCTCTTCATTGGCTCCCTGTTAAATCCAGAATAGAATTTAAAATTCTTTTTCTCACATACAAGGGCTTGAAAAATCAGGCCCCATCTTATCTTAAAGACCCCATAGTACCGTATCACCCCATCAGAACACTTCAGTTCTCAAACTGCTGGCTTACTTGTGGTTCCTAGGATACTTAAGAGTAGAATGGGAGGCAGAGCCTTCAGCTTTCAGGCCCCTCTTCTGTGGAACCAGCTCCCAATTTGGATTCGGGAGACAGACACCCTCTCTATTTTTAAGATTCGTCCGATTGTTGGGTTTTCTATGTAATTATTGTAGGGTTTTTAACCTTACAACATAAAGCGCCTTGAGGCAACTGCTTGTTGTGATTTGGCGTTGTATAAATATAATTGAATTGAATTGAAAATACATTGTTTTTCATTGGACTTATGTACATGAGGCTGAAACAGCAATGCATCCTTAAAAATGAATATTCAATTTTAACCCTCCAGCATTAATAACTGTCAAATTTTGCTTAGGGCCCCTTGAAGGCTTGGGCCGGCTCTGGTGTTGGTTAGTGTTGTTGGTTAGTGTTCCCTCATTGCTGGGTTTCAAAAACGGCAGGCTTGATTCTTTGAAGGAGTTGCTCTCATGACTTATCCAGTGATGTCAATAAGTAACAAACAATAAGTACTTTTTTGAGTTTATTTAATAGAAAAAAAAGTCTTCCAACAGATTGATGCATTGTCATAAACTTAGAATAAATCCATTAAAAATATATAGGAGCATGTGCCCGTTTGTGGAAGCCACCATGTTTCCCCGCCATCTTGAATACAGTGGCCATGATGGATATTGCCCTTCCACCTAACCCCGTTTTATGTACATGGGTCCGGCCATATACATAGTATTACATATAAGTTACTTTTAATTTAAAGATCACAAATAGTGCTTTCAAACTATATATGGCATTTATATTTTCATCATCTATTTCTCAGTATGTCTCTTCATCCTCCTCCTCTTTATTTGCCTCCCAACCACTGCTCTCTCCCTTCCCTCATTTCCACCTCTTCTCTTCCTTCTCACTTCAAGCCTCATCTCCTGAACTGAAGTCAGGGCTCTAGCCGATGAAAACATGCATAAAAATGCCTATGCATTCCTAATATTGCCACAGTTATTATCGTCAGCACATTACACATGCAGCCCTCCCATCTCTGGACAGCTGATAATGAACTGGCTAAACAATAACAATAACAACAACAACAGAACAACAACAACAGCTGGTTACGCAGCTAATGAGAAGCTTGAGTGTCCTAAAAAAAAAAATCACACTTCAAAGTAAGTTTCACTAGTGGCAGCTAAGAACAATTATCAGTGGCAAAAACAGCAGCGCTTACTGACAGAAATGTTTAGCATATCCTGAACAGCTCACCCTCAGTATCACTATCATCAGACAGAAGTGCGATATGCTGACTCATCACAAAATTTTACAGCCTCCTCTGGAGTAAACAGATGTGGACACCCAGCTGAGGTAAACAGTGGACTGAATGCCTACACTTGCTACAGATTAACAGCGGACAGAGTTGTTGGTCCTACAGCAGCCACCATAGCTAGAATTATGGAACTGGGAGGGAAGAGAATTTAGTCTACTGCAATCTGTAATCTACTGACATCTAGTGGTGATATTTTGCACACTGTAACTTTAAAGAGTCAGTAGCTTACTCATTAGCACCAAAGAGCATCAGAGGCTGTAAACAAAAAATTTGTTCTCTGTTCTTCTATAAAGCTGATATGTGGTCTTGTGTTTCGGATACTCTCCCACCAGTCCAAAGACATACAGGTAAGGAAAATCAGCCCTGCATATCTGTAACAGGAGCCAAAACTTTCATTTCATTTAAATCACCTATTAGTGTTGATGTCACTGTATTTGTTTGTTACATCTTAGCCCTGAATTAATGACTCATCCAAGATTTTGCCTTCTTAACTTTTATCCAGCTATTAAAATCGTCTTTCTGCTCTTGTGACCACAAATAGAAATGTTTGACTATGGAAGGAAGAATAAATCACTGCAGACAAGTTCTTCTTGGTCCAGAATACTTCATATTGCTGGATCAATACATTCCCGATAACTTTGGTGGATAATCAATAGCTAGACGACCATCAGTGAGATTTATTTCGACAGCAGCACTTCCTTAAAATACAACGAGAGAAGTGTGAGATATTACAGCTGTCCTCCCTCTGGCTAACCTTTTTCAACTCATTATGGCCTCATTCCAAAGCATTTTATTAGCGTGAAGCAGTAGCAGCCCGGGCTGATGCAACCATATCTCTAACGACATTCTAATGTGCCATCATTTTACCAGCTGAAACAAACAAACCATCAGCCTCGCCGTCATTAACAAATCACCAGAACATTTCCTGTTGAGTAAGGTGTATATGGAAATGAGCCCTGCTCTGCTTCATTTTCACTGTGACTAAAAGAGCATTTCTTTATGTCTTAAAATAGAGATTTCTGAGTGTAGTTCATTTAATGTGTAATTCCGTTTAAAAATATAAATACAGACGGTGAGGGTTTACTCCCTTCGTGGCCCAACCTGTTAAGATATTTATTAACTGCAAGGACCAGATATAGTAATGACTTTAAGAGCTGGACCATAGCAAAGCTCCCTGGTTGCCATTTAATTGCACCAGAAACTATTAAGGTTAAGTTAGCTAGAATCATTCTAGTACGGTCAGTGTATCAGAGCCCCTTTAACAAGCAAAAATGCATAATTACGACCAGCAGTTAAGACTGAGTGAGCTGCAGTATTGGTGTGTGTCATCTATTGGCTGGCATTAAACACTTTCTTGTCTGAATATCAAAGCAGCCTTGCTCCCGTATCTTGCTTTATTAGCTGGAAGACTCTGACTCATGATTTTTATTTATTTTTTTTAATATAGGGCATTTCATAGTCTTTACATGTCCCATTCTTCAGGGAACACCCATCAGGAGGGCTAAGCTACCGTTCACTACCTACAAGTTATTTTACCAGGTTTGCTTCTCCAGGTTATTATTCAGAGTGTGCTCATATGCAGTTCTAATGCACCATAAAAGCATAGCAGCCAAATCACACACAACCTTTCTTGTTCACAGAGACCCTGGTTATCAATGGTGGATAGTTAAACTTTAGAACTCGTTTCCCTGACATTGCCAATATGATTTGACAAGTCATAACATGTGTTAACTTAAAATGTTACTGTCCTACCTTGCTAACTAACAGCCCCAAAAGCAGTCAACCTAAAAAAAAATACTGTAATGTAGTTTAAAAAGAGATGGATATATATATATATATATATATATATATATATATATATATATATATATATATATATATATATATATATATATATATATATATATATATATTTATATGTGCGTGTGTGCGTGTGTGTGTGTGTGTGTGTACGTGTGTGTGTATTAGGGATGTTCCTGGCGACTAATTTAGTAGTCGACTAAACATGTGAAAAAAATTTGACTAACCGACTAGTCTAAAAATAAGAAATACTCAGGTAAAAATTATTTTTTTAATCTGTTTAATGGTCAATGTCAAAAGCTGTCTAAACAAAGGCATTTGAAACCATTAATCTCGTTCTTCTATGATGAGTCGCACTTTAAATGCTGCTTAACGGCACTGCGCATCGCGCATTATGAACACTGCATGTTATACTCCAAACAACGAAGAATATGAAAACGATGTTCACGCATCATTGAATATGAGAAAATAACATCCGAAAAACGAATAAATTGCGACTTAAAAGTATGGCGCATTATGCCGCGCATTATTAACGATGCTCATTGCTCTACAATTCATGACACACATCAAAATAATACAATACACACATCCATCCAATTTCTTCCTCCTCTCCGGGGCAGCATCAGTGGAGCCCAGACCTCCCTCTTGCCCAGCCTCCTCCTCCAGCTTACCCCATTCAGACTTCAGCTGCTACGACGTAAGCGGCCAATGTTGCTGCGTTTATACCTGTGCAGGTGCATTGCCTGTGTTAATTACCTTTCGTTTCGTGTCCCGGTGTTTTACATGCCGTGTAGGCCGACAGAAGCATAAAATGCTGGCACTGTTTTCCCTCCTGGGTCCTACTCTCAGTGCTTTTAAGGCGCAAACACATTCCTCCCGCTAGTTTTCTGCTTCTTTGTGGAAAGACAGGAAAGGAAGGGTGTTTCTTTGGGGGTGCGCTTACGTCATGGCATTTTTCTTTAACGATGTAAGGGCTGAGGCTCTATCTGGTGGCAGATGGCTACATAACATTTAGGACAAACATTTACCAGCACTGGGTTTACTGAAACCTTAATAAATAAGCTAATCGACTAATACGTCTGGTACTAGTAACAATAGCGACGAATAGTCGGGTAGTCGAGTAATCGCGCACATCCCTAATAAATATATAAAAACAGAATCCAATGATTTGCAAATCACTAAAGTCTATATTGAACAGAAAATAATAGAAAGAAAAACATAAAATTCAGAATCAATATAAATTGTATTTTAGTGACAAGGTGTATTTAATTTTGTTATTATTGTTGTTTAACTGTTAAGCAGTTATGTTATACTTTGACTTAAAATTTCCACCGAAAACACTACCTAGGCTTCTTTTGTGCTTTCCTTTGACTTATGTGGTATCATTACTACTGCACCATAATGCTGCTGCTGGCACCTTTTGGCAACAGATTCACATTTTGAATTAGGTAGTCTGTCATCAATGCCAACAGCTCTTTAGAAAAGGAAGGAGGGAAAATGCCCTTTCATTTCGTTTGCACTAATAAATGCAACTGCCTCCAAGCTGCAATCACCAATAAAATGTTATTCGGCATTTGTTTTTCCTATACCGTGAGAAATATTTTTAAATAGTATTCTGCATGTGAGGAGAGAGGCTATAGATCTGAGAGCAAAAACCCATTCAGTATTTCAGCAGTTCATTCATATAGTTGTACTTTTTTTCCTAATATATTCAGTGGGTGACAGATCTGGACTACAGAAGGGCCAGTTCAGTACTTAGCTGATAACACTTCTCTATGCTAAATACATATGAAGCTATTACCAGAAGCTAACTAAAGATGGTGAGTAACAACTAGCCTGGCTCAACTAGGATTATGGGGTGATCTTTCCATCATAGTCTTAGCACTAAAATAATCAAAGACAGGCAAATACTAAGGGTAGGTTCATGTTTTGTGTGCAGACCTTATAATGACCACAGTGTGTTCATCTAACACTAAGCAAAAAATGTCATGAAACTGGAGTTTGTTATATTTTTATGTCAATCTTTCAGCCAGCCATAGAGAAAAATACCTTTATCACTGTCATTTCCTTCACTTTTTAAAATTTTTTTAAAATAAAAACTCTGATTATAGCACTTATGATCTGTGTTTACAAGAGCTGGTTAGTCAGCTGATTTCTGGTGTCATCTCAGCACATCTTATAATGGTCTCTGGCTTTCTGCCAGATGTGGAAACAAAAATGAGTGAGTAAAGAAGCGGAAAGGCTGCGGATGGTGATGCATTATCCAAGGAGGAGCGCTTCTTATCATGGCTTGTGCTCCTTTGCAGTCTCTTCTTCTTATAGAGATTAATGGTCCAGATCCTTAAATTGTCCCCGCTCGTGCTGATTTGCAGGCTAAAATTAATGCATTAATTCTTATTTTTATATCGCTGTAGAAATTTGGATTAGAAATAGATAATTGAGCATTTTTCTTAAAATGTTCCTCTGCATATTCACAACTGCATTTTTTTGTTGAGTAACTAAGCATTCACATTTTAGTTTTGTTTTCCAGTTTGAAGTCATTTTTTTTCTTCATATATAAAATTTCACATAAGAATTTTAAACACGTCCAGTCTCATGTTTTGAGTTTTAGTGGCTGTATTACACTGAGTTAACTATAATTATGCTATTGTCTCAAGTACAATTTATAAATATTAGAATACACAAAAGCAGAAGAAAATGGATGGATGGATTTTTTTAATAGTCTCATGGTTCTTCTGAATGTAAGACTAGCCATTAATGATTCAGATTGATGCAGTATATCTGCGCATCTAATCTTAACTGCACTGTTTTGGGGGAGATTGTGTTGTGTGTGTACTCAATTGCATGATGTAACTGTTCTCTCTTGAGCTCTTCCACATCTCTTGCATACATCGCCTTGAGGTGTTGTGATTTGGTGCAATATAAATAAAATTGAACTGAATTACTTTTCTGCTGCCATTTTTGCTCCGCTTGTACTGCCTTACACAGCAGTACTGCCTTTAGGGATAGAGCTGCTTTACAGTATCTCTTATTCCTTAACTAAGCCTTATTACTAAAATCAACATGTGCGGTATCAATAGTAATGCTGTCAATACGGGCCAGTGGCATTACAGTTTTAACATCCATCTGCCTGCAGCACATGCTCTCCACAGATGAGACAATTTCCACACAAGCATCAGAAAACTGCCCTCTCCACTGATCTGCCTCTCCCCAACCTCTCTCTCAACCATGTGGCACTGTGTAGCACCACTTTATTAAACAATGCCAAATTTAACTGAAATCTGCTGATCCATCTGCATTAGTTTCTATAATGGTTAAGTATCAATACTTGTGCTCATATTAAATGGCTTACACTAGCTTTGATCATGTATAATCTTAATGTGCACACAGTGGTGTGATCTGAACACCACATTAACTATTTTTGGGCAAACTGATCACATTCAAGTCCCAAAGTTGAATCCTGGCTTGCTGCATTTGCTACATTCCTCTGGTCCCCCTCTCCATTTCCCATCTGTCTCTACTACTGCTGTCAAATGAAGGCTTCAAAAGAGCTTTTAAACTAATTAGTCTGTGTGGTTAGCTAATGTCAGCTAACTTCTCAGTGGTAGCTGCAGGGGAGAACTGAAACAATAGGTCAATCCAGGAATTTGGACTCCACCACATGCAAAACCAACACTTGTTAATTTTGTAGGCTGAAGCTGTGCATCAATTGGGGCTGTCCAAAGATCAGATTTTCTTTATATGATTATCGTGGCAAAAAGACTTCATTATAATGACATTATGGGATGTCATAAATTAAAAACACACTAATAAAAACCAAAATAATAGTGGTATCAGCTGTCTTCTGTCTCCTTTTGACAAATGAGTAACATTATAAGTGATGTGACGTCAATAATTCTACAAAAACTGTACAATAGCACAAGTACACCTAGGATTATGCATGTTATTAACATGATATTTAACTTTTAAACATTACAATTATCTAATCACCTATAAGCCTACATGTATATAAACACTGATTTTTCAATGTCATTCACTGAGTCAATCATTCTTAGGACACAGGTGCACTTTCAAAATCTCACTATGGAAATACGCAACACATACAAGCTAGTGTCTAAGTTTGTAAACCTGTTTTCAACTCTAACCGCTCCAAGTACACAACACTTGAGAGAGCGCTGGCAGGCAGAGGGAAATAGGCACCATTATCTCAGAGGATGTATGGCGTGAATGTCTTTATGGCATACACAAATGTTCAATTAACTCAAGACACCAACTAATCCAATACAAGGTCCTACATAGACTTCAATATTTGCATGTTAATCTGCATTCATTTTTACCATCCATCTCGCCTTTATGTATAAAGTGTAAACATTCAGATGGCACTCTGGCACATATGCTCTGGTTCTGCAACAAACTGCAAAGATTCTGATGTGAGGTTTTCAACTTCGTCTCTGAAGTCTATGAATACGATCTTTCTCCAGACCCAGAGACGGGAATCCTTGGTTGGTCTCAGCAACTTCAGGCTCTCAGCCATTAGAAGGTTTTGTCAATCCAGTATGGGATGGTTACTGCGAAGAAAATTATACTCAGTGTCTGGAATAAAGATATATCTCTAAGCTTTGAAGCCTGGCTCACAGACCTCTCAAACACTCTGTATATGGAAAAAATCAGATTTAAGAATTACCAGTGACATTAAACAGATTCCATCAGCCACGCTTCTGTCAGACTGCCCCAGGGCAGCTGTGGCTACATTAGTAGCTTACCACCACAAAGTATGATTGAGGTGTGAATGAATGGTGCACAGAATTGTAAAGCGCTTTGAGTACCGTGAAAAGCGCTATATAAGTCGAAGGCATTATTATTATTATTATTATTATTATTATTATTATCATCATCATCAGATTTGGCAACCATTTCTGGATCATATCAAGCTGCAGAAAGAACTCTCATGACACCTCAATATCCTAATTGTGTTTGTATACCTATTCGTTCATAATTTAAGTATAGTTTAACTAAAGCTGTAGATGACTGTAGGAAATACCATGGTAACATACAGTTTTTTTTTCTCCCAGCCTGCTTTGGGAGAGACAGGTGGGAAGAAAGGGGTAACAGTTCAGGTTATCATTTATATGGATGTTCTGTTCTGTACATCAAAAATAAATAAAGTACTTAAAAAAAATAACACAGACACTTACAAGGTGCCAGACAATTAGGCTACATCTTTCAAACAGAGAATTAGATACAGAGTAAGCACAAACTGTCAAATGAATATTTTTATATTCAGGCATCAAGCAAACATATTAGAAAACTTCAAACACATATCCAGTTAAATAGTAAGATAGAGTGCAAGCAGACTAAAGCTGCGTCCTCACTGGAAGCAATGTGGCGACCATAGAAAATGAATGACTACAGGTGAACTGACCGTTTGCAGGAAGTGGCCAGGACCCAAAATAAACTTTTTACTGGTAGTAAATACAACAGGTTACCTAGGGAATAGGAGCCTGGAATGACTGTAAGCAACTTCAAAGCGATGTGCAATAAGCAAATCATCAGTGCATTTGCTTTTGTTGCATTTTCATCTCTCCAGGGTCAAAACTGTTGTTAGGTGCCATATTTTTATTATTGTTAAGCTGGACCTACCTTGACCTCTTCCTGTTTGTGACTTAACAAAGTTGTTGTGCTTTCTGAGACAAGTACATAAATTTGTGATATGAACAATCTTCTTTAAGTTCATTGTAGCTAAAATACAAAAACAGCTTAAATGCTGAAGTTAACACGCTCACAGTGATATTGCTGACATGTTAATTTTAGCTTGTATAATAGTTACTACTTCACCATCTCACTTGACAATATTGTAGGGTTTTTAACTTGCAGTATAAAGTGACTTAAATGAGTTGATGTGTAAACATTGGCTAATTACCTCTAAACCAGTACTGAAACTAAAGAGTATTCCCATTACTTTTGCAGATATTAGATCATAAACCACAAGAAACCATTTAAGAAATGCCACAACTTAATGATCAGAACAGTGATTTTCACACTTCATCTGATATAAGCCCTATGTCTAAGTTTCCACCTGGTCATTAATGTCACTCCCCTTTTCCACAGTGAGCTCCCCCTAGAAGCCAAAAAAAGTTTCCTACCTCCTGACGCATAATTTTTTTTTCAATTAACAATTAAAAATATTCCAATGTGCATCTGTTATTCAGAAAATATATAAATGTTTCTATATTTTCTTCTAATCTGCTGCTTAGTCTGTTTTACACTGCTGGCATTGCAGCTACTAGAACACACATCAAGAATACCTGTTCAATCAGTCAATAAAACTGATTTCCAAGGCTCCTTTATCAGGCTGTGGGACACTCACATTTAATGTTTAAACATATCCAGTTTAAAGTTTCAGAGCTCTAATGTGCACCCTGACCTTGCAAATAAACAGCAGCACCAAGTGAGCACTCAGCCATAAAATAATTAGATTGAATTAAAATATTTATTTTACTGCTCTGTGTGCACTAAATCAACAGATTAACAATTTTCTGCAGCGTTAATCTCTTGTCATGTTTGCATTTTATCATCATCAAATTATCATCTGAAAAGGTCTGTGATTGGCGTAGGTTGCACTCATATGAATAATTTTGTGTGGCAGAAGAGTCATGTGACCTGCAAAATGCCCCTTTTTATGTGAGCACACATAGAGCCTAAAGCAGAGGGACCAGCTGAACAGGGAAAGTTGATAACCACTGTCGTGATACCTGTTATCGCCAACTGGGGTTTTAGATTTTGTTGAGCCAGCTAAGGCAAAGGAAGCCTGGCTGTGTTGCACCATTCATAGTATACCCCTCATTTATTCTTAGTGCTTTGGTGTTTGGAGAAAACTGCCAAGATTTGTACAAACAGATCAAGGTACTAAGTTTATGTTCCTAGTCACAGCTGAACATCTTTCACTGTTATTCCATGGCACACTACCCCAAAAGCAAGGGTGCCCTTGAGAGGTTTCATCGAACCAAAAAACATGGACCAAGCCTACTGCCTTGAGTTTGATAAAGACTGGGATGATGGTGCTCATTTATTGAGGTTTGATGCATGGAACGTGGTAGTTCTATTTTAAACTGAACCGGTACTACAAGACTGCAAAACAAAATCTTAACTGCAGCACAGAAAAGGATGAAAGGATTAAACCAGGTGATAAGGTATTAGTTTTCTTGCCCATTCCCGATGCCACTGCAGACGCATTATAGCGACCCATATGTTGTGGAGGAAAAATAGTTAGTGACACTTCTGTGGAACCAGCTCCCAGCTTGGATTCGTGAGACAGTCACCCTCTCTTTTTTTAAGATTAGGCTTAAAACTTGGCTTTATGATGAAGCTTATAGTTAGGGCTGAATCAGGTGACCCTGAACCATCCCTTAGCTGTATATAGGTCCTGACATTCCTGGAGTTTAACTAATTGATTTGTGTCATCTGGTTTCATGGATAGATAAAGGTGGGTATCGTCTGTATAACAGTGAAAATATATGCAATGCTTTCTAATAATACTGCCTATAAGGGAAGCATGTATAGTGTAAATACAACTGGTCCTAGCACAGAACCCTGTGGAACTCCATAATTAACATAATTGTGAAGAAGAGTCCCCATTTACATGAACAAATTGGAGTCTATTAGATAAATCATGCATCTGACTCATGCGCCATCTTTTGTGCTGGCTGTTGATGCAAGTGACACAGGAATAGGGTGCTGTCCTCTGCCAAGATGGCTTTGATGGGGTGTAGAATCCAGTGTTTTATTTCCATTAATTTTCTTAAAAAAAACAAAACAAAATAGATGACCACCAGTAAGGGTACTACACTATTGAAAAAGAGGCTATCACATTGATTTTGGCACTGAAGCACTTTGAAGTTTACCTCAGCTCCTTCCACACTCCTATTATGGTATACATGGATCATAACCCTCTGGGTTATGTTAATCAAATGCATAACTCAAATTGATCACATTATTAAAAGATTGTTGAATGGAAGCAACATTGTGGTTTCTTTATAAGTTTGGTTCCTTTGAGCCATAAATTTCGGGACTGTAATAGTCATCCACACCCCATCAGCAGCGGATTTGTACCCACCATTTGAGAAGACCTGTGCTGAAGGAACAGTTGAGACAACAGTACAAAAATTCATCCTAAAGTAGTTTACACATAGAAAGAGAGTAGCAGCTTAATAGTGTCCAGAGACCATGAACTCAATAACATCAGTGAAAGTCAGTGAGTTAAACTTGTTTTATCTTCGAGGGAAATGAATCGACTACCAATGGAAGCGAAGGATGCGCATGATTGATAAATAACTGGGTGGTAAATACATTAGAGTTATCATCATAATTTGAGCAACCAGTTATCAGCTACAAATACAAAACAAACCAATTGCTCTTTATGTGGATGGGGCTTAAGGGAATGTAGGTGCAAAATTTCCATTTAAAACCACTGTCTTATCACTGTTCTACTTAATCTCACAGAGCTAGTTTTTTTTTCTCCTTTCTTTCAAATTTTGACATGTGGAAATAGACATGTTGTATAATGAATGGCCTGGGATTCTGTAATGCCACATGTCCGTTTAGAGAAGCACAGACACTTAAGCCGTTTGGTGGAAAGGGATGAAACCCCTCTCTCTGACCATCTGCCACGGGGCTCTCCTCCACCCTCTGCAGTCTGGACAGAAACAGGGCCAGACTGTGGTGACCTAATGTTGAAACTGAAACATAGCTGCCTTCCAACTGCGAAGTACATCCCTGCCTCGTTATTGATGGTCAGAGTGGAAGTCACAGGAAGGCTGTTCATCTTAAATTCTGTCGCTGCTGATATTTGCAAGTCTGACAACCTGCCTAAATTCCAAATGTCATGCTACACATACACACACTCATTCACACATGCATAAAGATACATTTATAAATACACACGTAACCCTGTACATGAATATACATAGACATTTCACACCATGTGTCACTGGGCAAATTGACAAGTAGCAGAGAGTGTGTAAAGTGTCAAAGGTGGTGCTGTTCTAGTGATTACGATTAATAGCAAAACTGTCACTGTGCAGCAGCTAAGGCTGAGTGCCACCATGTAAGATTATGCTCCACTCTATGTCACACTGATGGTGGATTTGTGAGGCAGCACATACATACAAGTGGCATGCCATATCCATTTAACATATCAGGCCCTCATGCTACACAAACTTGTGTGATTACAAAAGTCATGAATAGAAAACAAATCTATAACTCATTTGTCATATTACTGACAGGAAAAATGACATATAAATAAACTTGTCTTAAAGTATAAAACAATCTCTGTTTTTTTCCCCATCCCATTTTCAGATCATCTCCCATGCTCATATCAAGTCGGCTAGAAAGCTCCCTCCTCACTTGCAACCATGTAAGCTGTGGTTAAGCAGACAGAGCCAGCATTACCTCTCAGCCAAGCTACAGGTTGGTCAGGTTGCCCTGCATTCAGACTGTGGAGAGAAGGATCCAACTGAGGCCCAAAGCTGTAATTACACATGGACAGATGGCCTTTCTCAATTCCTCTTTCATTCAGACCCACTACCCACAGTGCACTGAGCTCTCAGCACCCTCAAAGCATTATCGCACATAGATTCAAGTAAATGGTAAGGGCTTGGCACACAAGCCCCATCCTGTGCACAGAGGCATCCACATTGACTAACAGAAGAATTTGAATTTGGATTTTGAACTCTCTTGTTGGTGGGGACAGACACCTATTGGTCATAAAATGAAAACCATCCTTCTAAGGTTACTGCGTCAACTGGCTGCAGCAGTAAGGATGGGGGGGGGGTAATGGTAACAGGCCAAGAGGCTTTCCATGGTCTCCCAAGAGGTAAAGATGGAGTGGGACAGATATTTGCAGCGCTAGCCATGTCCATTGTTCTGTCTTTGAAATCATGCAGGTGATTTATGAGCAAGGAATACAGTATTGCCTCTGTTGTGCTTTGCTGTGTTTTTCAGTGGCCCTGTGCAGACAGAGGCACAAACATTTCTCCGTTTGTGGATATGCCAGGCAAAAAATGATAAAAATGAGGCACAAAGAGGGAGAGAATTTATACAACTTTTAAATCAGAAGAAAAATAAAGCCTGCAAAGTACTTAAGGCTGCTATATAAATGATTCAGGGGCCCTGCAGTTTTGGAAAAACACTAGACTGTAGATATTTGCTGTTCAGAGACCTCACTGAGCTATTTTCAATTTGTGGGCTTTGTAAAACTGCTTGATAGAGATAGGACAGCTCCTATCTCTCTTTAAAATGTAATGATTTGTCAAAGCTTAGTGATATATTTGCCACTGAGTGATCTGGTGACCAGATTCTGGATCCAAACACTTCCTTTTAATCAAAAGCTGCAAAATGAAATTGTGCACAGTGAACTGTAAACTACACCCAGATGGCTGTATCACAGAAGAAAATAAATTGTTTCCCCCTCCTTTCCTGTCATGTGTGTTTGCTATAAAGCTGTCAACCAGCAGAGGCAATTACTGCATTATATGAGCTGACTACATGCTAAGGGTTGACTGCTCAGAATTATAGTTCACCTCAACATCTGCTCTATCAGAATTATTATCCTGCATAATGATAGAGAGGTCACTGCAACAGTGCCTTAATGTGTCTAATGGCCACAAGACCCTACTTTGCGCCTCTAGAGTGGTTACTTCAGTGCTCAACAAGTATAGCGTCCACCTCTGTGCCTCAGTGGCTGACTCTTACTTCCCCATTGTGGCTGTAGACTTGTTTTCCTCTGTTTAATGGCAGGAGGAGGAGCAGGCTCCCTGTGCCCACTGAGACATGGAGTTGTAATTATACGCTGCCAGATTGTTAGGGAGAAAGGGCAGGGCCAGTATACACCTACAGGACACTCACAAAAACACATATTTAGGTGCATTTTATATATATATATATATATATATATATATATATATATATATATTCACATGCAGGTCACACAGTGTTATCTTTCTTACACCAGATACAAACATCTCCCTTGGCACATGCTGCTGATGATTTATTAAAGCGGTGAGAGGAGAAAAGGAGAATCACCAGGCACCACTGATGGTGAGAGGGAAGCCGTGGGGAGCAGAGGAGAGGCATTGACCTGGACAACTTGTCGCACTGTCACTTGATGGGGTGAGAGTGGATCCCGGTGGGAAACTCCACTTTCAAAAAAGAGAGTACAATATGAGTCTCTAAATTTTAAATGTGATTACTGCAGCTATAATGTGCATCATATTCACCCTTTCTCCAGGTAACAATCAGGGGCCAGATGTACAGTACACATAAACTGCTATTTATAAAGGAAGAATATGTGGTAAGAAAACATGGACCTCGACGTGCGTCCACATGTTTAAGGGCAAGTCAGACCTGATATGGTGAAGTGGAGAAATCAAGTAACAATCAAGATAATCAGGATAGTTTTTAAATTTAGTATATACTAAATATGGTAACGTATCTTTTTACCTGCATCCTTTGCTTTGAACTTGCAGAATTGATAGCCCGTTTTATTTATTTATGTGTTTTTTGTGATCGAAGGAGTGAGGCCATCAAATTAAAAAACAAAATTCAATTTCTTCTCTTCTTTGGTAAGCGTCTCAGCTTCACATTCAGCAAAAATGCTCTTTTTCTTGTTTCTTTTCATTTTTCATTGTCATATTTGATAACTTCTGTCACAACCAGCAATTTAAGATACAAGTGCTGAAATAAAGGGCTGTCCACATCCACTCATTGCGACAGATGATAGAGGAAATAAGGCTTGTGTTGTGCAAACAAATTCACAATGGCTGAAATTCCCAAGACTATAGAAATCTAATGAAAAGACTGGGTGAACATCCTTACCTACATACATTTTTATGCATTTGGCTCCAGGGCTGCAGTCAACCAATCAAAATTTTGGTGGATTGAAACTGTGCGTTTTTTTTTTTTTAACCAGTCTATTTGTTGGCTGTATTTTAATCTCAGAGTTTTAAACTTCATTTGTTAGAGAATACTTGGAGACATTTTTCTCACCCAATGCAACACACTTTGACTAGCTGAGTGTCATTAAACTAATCAACCAAACATATTAAAATGTACCAATTCTGATGTAACAATTTAAAGCGTTAAGAGTTAAACACAAAAGTTGGTTTAATATTCTAGCACACACACGTTAGCTTAGCTTCAGATGATATACCATGTTGGTCGATGCAGTCTGTTGCAGTTTAAAATGTACATTTTAGCAAGATGTTTTAAGAAAATGTAGCAACTTTTATGGCACAGCATCAGTAAGTTTGAAGTTGTCTCTGACTAAAAGTTCTGTAACATAGCAAACATCATGCTAGTAGTCACATTTGGTTTGGGCGAGCACATTTATGAAATTATGGGGTGCTTTGTTTATTTTTGTTTTGTTTGCTTGTTTTTGATTTGTTTATGTCCAAAGTGAATAGCTGAGTTATGAAGGATGTTGATGTAGAGTTTTCCTCCTTTGAAAATACTCAGACATATGCAGTTTTAGCTTTCAGTTTTATATTTCTAATTAGAAATAAAGTTTTTATTTTTATTTCATTCTGACTTGTTTTCAGTTCAGTTTATTTTCAGTTAGCCTCCAGAGTGGCTTGTTTCAGCTGAGTTTTTATTGTTTGAAAATGTTTTTTTTTTTTAGTTTCAGTGTTAGTTTTAGAAAAAATAGAATATGTATTAAAATTAAAAACACATTACTTTTATATGGCAGTTGACTCACAATCATGTAGATATCCAAAGTCTTAATAAACATGTTGATCAAAGCCTCATCAGGCAGCTTCTGCTTTTTTGATTAGGTTTTATTTTTATTTTAGCTAACTTTTTCCCCTACATGTAGTTTCAGTTTTTATTTCAGTGGGGCATCTACCAGTGGGAACATCGGTGGATCAATTCCCTGTTCCTCCAGTACACATAGTGAAAGAACCTGAAAATCACCTTAATCCTTTTAGGTTCTGCGTGTTTGTTTATTGTAAAGATTCCACACAACACATAGGATAAGGGGTCCATTACTAAATTTAATAAAGCCATCTCAAACAGGTTTACAGAGTACTCTGGTTCAGAATTGTCAAAGTTGCCTAATACAGCCAATCGGTGCAGATTCACACAAGTCTGACACCGCTCTCTATCTTAGTCAAACTTTTATTCATACAATTAGACACAGTTACACAGTTACTGAAATATGCAAGATGCTATGTTGTATAGCAGGGGATGTGTAGCATGCTTATCAGTTCCTTCTCCTGTGGCCTTCATTGTTGCCAGCTACCGGCCTCATCTGGGTCCTGTAGGCACAAAACATCAGACCAAAACACACATTCTTTTCCATTAACTCATCCAGCATGATTTTCCTGCCTCTCTGCTATGCAGTCTTATTTCTGTCTCCTGTGCAGTGTTATTTCAACAGTCCGCAGCAACGTAGGGATTATTCTGCCCTCAATAGTTGCTGTTCCTACCATTCCAACAGGGTGACTGCAGCTGATCCAGTTGATCAGTGGACTATGGGAAGGCTTGCAGATGTGTCCAATTCCGTCTTAGCACAGCTCCATTCTCTGTATCCACCAAAGAGGATCGTGGCTCCTTACATTTAATGATGAACCTTGCTGGGCTTTTCCAACCTTTTTTTTTTTTTTTTTAAATCACTCTTACATAGAAATGGCATTCCTGAACAACCCTAGGACTTTGGGGTAGACTGCCCTCAGTCGGCAGCAACGTAGGGATTATTCTGCCCTCAATAGTTGCTGTTCCTACCATTCCAACTAGGTGACTGCAGCTGATCCAGTTGATCAGTGGACTATGAGACGGCTTGCAGATGTCTCTGAATCGGTCGCAGCACAGCTCCATTCTATGTCTCCACCAAATAGGATCGTAGCACCTTGCATTTGGTGATGACTGTAGCTGGGGTTTTCCAACCTTTTTTTTTTTTTTTTTAAAAATCACTCATATATAGAAATAGCATTCCTGAACACTAGGACTTCGGGGTAGACTGCCTTCAGTCCGCAGCAACATAGGGATTATTCTGCCCTCAATAGTTCCTGTTCCTACCATTCCAACTGGGTGACTGCAGCTGATCCAGTTGATCAGTGGACTGTGCAGTGGCTTGCAGATGTCTCTGAATCCGACCAACACAACTGTAGTGTTCAAGAATCAATACATTTGCACATCAGTGTGTGAAACATCCCATTTCTAATGTAATCAAACAAGTTTGTACTTTTCTGTAAAGGGCGTGACTAGGGCTGCAGCTATCGATTATTTTAGTAATCAAGTATTCTATCGATTATTCCATCAATTACTTGAGTAATCGGTTAAGCAATACTTTTTCGTATTAACAGTTCATCAGCATATTCTAACTTCCGTACTGCAGTTTTTCCCTGTGTGAAACAATCAGGGTGGATGGAGCAGCTACAAAGATCTCTTTTCTTCACTTATTGATTAGGTGGTTGATGAAGGACCTCCAGCTGTTTCCCAGTAAAGGTTTAATGGTGGTTATGTAACCCAGTGCTAGTTTGAGTTCAATACTGTAAGAGAATATGTGTAACAATGTATGCAAAGTATGTTAATATCATCTTGTGGGAGGGATGATTTAGTTATTGTTTTCCGACTGTTTTCCGACAGTCAACTTGGAAGTTAATCCTGGCGGGAGGGGCTAAGAGCTCGCTTGGTCTGTGAGTCGCACAGAGCGAACTTGTGTGAGCCATCATAGCGTTTTATATGCAACAGCCCTAAAGTTTGTATTCATCATCCTGCTAGGTAAGAACGCTGCTCGTATGCATATTCTCTTGTCGGTATGATATTAGACTATGCCGTTCTAGTGTATTGTATTGTTTAAGAGTTATTGCATTGTCAACCGCTAACCGCGGAGAAGTAGCAATTAGGCTAATTAGCCACCTCGTTGAGTGCGTCTTTTTCCGAAAGGAGTTCACGTCATTCAGAGGTCATTTCTACTGTA
This sequence comes from Pterophyllum scalare, assembly GCA_024447675.2. Taxonomy (NCBI): domain Eukaryota; kingdom Metazoa; phylum Chordata; class Actinopteri; order Cichliformes; family Cichlidae; genus Pterophyllum; species Pterophyllum scalare. The sequence continues at coordinate 83,627 of JAMQGT020003746.1, read as the reverse complement.
TTAAGATGCTATTCTTTAATGCAACAAATGGTGTGTGAGCATTTGAATTTGTAATTATATTGTTGATTTAGTTATGAGAACTCACTTGGTCTGTGAGTCGCACAGAGCGAACTTGTGTGAGCCATCATAGCGTTTTATATCCAACAGCCAGCCCTAAAGTTTGTATTCATCATCCTGCTAGTGTGGAGACGTTCGTTTTGGGTTCCCGAACGGAACGGTCGTCTTGCCCAGTCGGGGCTACGGAGGAGAGGGAGCGGCTACGTTCACGTGAGCCTCTGGATCACGGAGTATTTGGAACCAAGTACTCACAGACACACTTCACACATATAGAGCTCTGTTTTCTTTTATTGCTGGCCAGCTATTTTATTTTGTTCATAGACTATTCTGAGCTTCTACTGAAGTACCTTTGGAGACCTACGCTCTTATTGTGGATTATATAAACATTGGTGCCTTGAACTGCAGAGACTGAGAAAGAGACTCTATGAGCGTGGGGATATACTACATGTCTCATAGTTTGACACACGCTGTGTTAATGAGAGTGTTGTAATTAAATTTACGATCTGTTATTTTTTCTTTCTTTTGTTTATTTGTAAGTTGTATACATTTCCATTTCAGGGATACCCGCTTAGTGGTGAATTTATGGTATGGTTGAGTTAAGTTTCCTTTCGAATCATACATGCATGTGTAAATGGGATGATGATACCCTACAATCATCTATGATGCATGCTCCAGTCCAAAACAAGACATTTAGGTATTGGACAAGGATGGTACATTGCCGTCGACCCTAAACAAATTCCATTCTGTTGTTATGGCTATGATTTCAGTTTTTATTCTTTATTAAGCTGACATACTGGTTACAGTTACAGGGGAAAAAGCTTCTTTTGGAAGCTTCTTTCCATCGGAGTCTCTGGCACTTGTGCAGACAGACTGCATGTGGAACAGCTGACTGCTGTTGTTGTATTATCTGTGTTTGCTTCTACTGCAGATCTGTATTTAGTCACTGACCAGGGATTAAAGTAAAAAAAATATTTTGACGGGTCCTTCTGGTACCGGACGATCGCTAGTGCTAATGGCGGCACTCGCTAGTAAACTGCGGTTAAACTGGAAGCTGAAGTAGAGAAAAAAATAACAGCTGAAATTCTCAGCACAGCAAGCACACTACACAAATGCGGTAGAGAGTGGTGGAGGCGTGGGAAAACATGTCAGCAATGATCAACTTTAAGTGTCAAAGGGAATCCGTCGCAGTTACAGAGTTTTTTTTTAGAATCTAAGGTCTTTTTAAATGCCCGATACACACTCCAGATCAGTAGGTGGCGGTAATGCAGCTCTAAGCTGGTTTGTCTACCGCCATTAAACCCACAAGAAGAAAAAAGATGACAACTACGGAGAACTGTAATGGTGCTGATGTGGGTGAAATGCTCCATTTACATGTAGATACCTGAGCGTTGCAGAGTTTAAATGATGCATAGAAGCAGCAAATTTGTGTCGAGGATTTTTTATAATCGAATTATTCGAGTTAATCGATGAATCGTTGCAGCCCTAGGCGTGACACACCCAGTTCCACAAAACATTGAGTTTTTATCAGTTTGACACATTCCACAGTTTGATTTCTGACTATATGAATCCTTCAACAAGTTTTTTAAAAAATCCTTTCTTTCATCCTATTTGAGTTAAATAAACATACAATGCTGATGCTCCAGACCTCAAACTAACCTAATGTAATGCTGCTTTGACCCACAAAATACTTCTGAACTCTGCTTGTAGAAGATGTTTCTAATCATATATTAGCCATCTGGCATGATCAATTTGCATTAAGTACCACAATGTGACACTAAAACCAGGAGTGAGTGATGCTAAAAAACGGGCTTCTGCATTTTTCTGTGTAGAGCTTCACTTAAACATCACAAGTGATTTATGCTGAATGATTTTGTTAAGAAACACCTGTGAAAAGATTACTGACAAAGCTCATGTAATGTGATATTAAAGCCAATTTCCTATTAAAATTCTGAACTTTTCTAACTGACCCCAAACATTTGAGCAGTAGTGTGTATTGTATGCATGTATCTGATGAGGATTTGTCTTTCAGCACAACTTGATTTGAACTGTTTGAAGGCTGATAGCAAACTGTCCCCAACAAGTCCACTTTATTGCATGCTCATCTTCTCTGATTAGTGGTGCATAGGTGTTTAAGAAGTCCACTTTGTTGATGCTTATTAATCTGTCATGCTTATGAGTGGCTCATGGTTGCTTAAAGCCTATGTCTGTACTTGACCACAGAGGCAGAGCATCATTCAATCCTGCCAGCTGCCTCTCTTGGCAGCATTTTGAGGATGACCGACTCCACTTTCTCTGCAGGTCATAACTTTTTAACAGTCTCTCCCTGTACTGATGCTCCTGTATCATCTGCTGTAATCAATAATCACAATCTAAGTGCAATCTACACCACAGCTCAAAAGTTTGAAGTCACTTAGAAAGGTTTTGTTTTCTGAATGAAATTTGGTTTTATGTTGAGTTACAGTAAAGCAGCCATAAATGTAAAGAAATGTACATGCATCATTGTGACACCAATCCTGAATTATGAATAACTTTGAATGGAATATCTACTAATATCCAGATTTTTAGAGCAGTTTCAATCAATATCTCCTGTGTTCCAGTGGTACTTTGTGTTACCTAATTCAAGTTTTTCATGTTAAAAGTCCAGCCTATCAGTCAGAAAACCTTTTTCCAAGCACATTAGCAACAGACCAACACGACTGTAGTGATTAAAGAAACACATCAGTGTGTGGATCATCCCATTTCTAATGTGATTAAAGACGTTTGCATCTTTCTGCAAAGGGTGTGGCATTGCTAGTTATGCAAGACATTCAGGGTTTTTTTTTAATCTGTTTCATACATGGATTTTTTCATACATGGATATATATATATATATATATATATATATATATATATTATATATAAGGTTTTTGTCATAGTACCGGCAAGAATTTAAAACTACTTGCATCCCTGGATATATATAATAGCTGTTGGATGGTTAATCACTTTTCTGATAATTCACTGGAGAAAACTTGAAGAACTGAATTTATATTATATGAAGTCTCTTTTTTACCTGTATTTTGATACCAGATTTATCTTCTGGTCATTATTCTTTTTGTATCAAAATAATCTCTGCAGTCTCTCCTACAGTGTTTTTAACACTCAGATGTTACATTTGAGATTCTTTTTAAAAGAATTTAAACCATGATGGTGAGTGAGTGAACCCTTGTGTAGTGTACAAAAAACAGGTTTTTGTTTTAGATTGTGAAATAAATGTGTGTAAAATTGATTTTGTTAAATGGGTCTTCTAGTCCTGAGAATTTCGTGCTGCCATTTCTAGTCTGTAAGGAGGCCAAATTTTGACCCCATGTGCTTCAATGTCATGGTCCTGGGCCGGTGGCCCAGTGTTTTCTGTTTTATTCCCTGGTCCCTGATGTTTCTGCGTCTTCCTGGTCCTGTCCCTTCCTGTTTTATTTTGATAGTCCTGTGTTCCCCATGTCTCGTGTTTGACTTTGCTTCCCCCTGTTGTTTTTCTGATTTGCTTCACCTGTGTTCCCCAGCTGTTTCCTCTTGCCCCGATTGCCCTCATGTATTCTTAAGCCTTCAGTTTTCTTCCATTCCCCGTGGTGTCATTTCGTGGTTACCCCCAGTTGTGTTCCTCCGTTGTGGTTTCTCCCTGCTGTAGTCCCTTTGTGTTTCCTGGTCTCCCCGGTTCTCCCCCCTAACCTGTGTACTTCCCAGGGGGGAGTTCCTGTGTGTGTTTTTGGTTCCTGTTTATTAAACCCTCGTGTTCTTGAAGCTCTGCCCTTGGGTCCTGCCTCTTCCCTCCTGCACCGCACCTCTCAACCCTGACATTCAAGGTCTGTAACTAGGAAATCTAAAATATTGAATGGCTTCATTAAATACATTAATAGCACCTATTAGTTAAACCTACCTTGAAAATGGAGAAAATTGATTTTCCTCATACACACATATTCCAGGGTCCTACCACCTTTCCTTATTACAGTGAACCCCAGCTGGGGGCCCGTGGGCCACATTTTGCTGGCCAGAATTTTCCATCCAGCCCCCCCAAATATTACTGAAATCAAGACAAACCTAGTTAGGAGGGGGAAAAAAATATGAGGAGTTCTGATTCAAAAGCTGCTAAACGCCATCTTTGTCAAAAATAAGATAATATTTACGGAATCCTTTTCCACACTTACTATAAATCAATCATGTCACCATCATAACCTGTTAAATATCCATCTCTGGCTAGTCTGAATTATCAAAAGCCTCAAAACGCCACTTCCCATTCCCTGCAAAAGCATGCATGTCCCTAGAACCAATCAGAATGCAAGAACAGACCATGTGACTTCAAGTATTTTCAGCACTGCTGTTTTTGTTGGTGGCGATCAGATTGTAAACACAGCTAAAGGTGAGTCTAGCCTTGTTTTGTGTAGAAAAAATGTTCGGCGATAAAACTTGCCTAACTAAAGGAAATGACAGTCGTAACAAGATTTCTGTCAGTGAAGCCGCGGGAGGATTGTTACTGGCTGCCTCACCATTGCCTGTAAAATGAAATTACTGAATTTTACCATAAAGATCCAGATTTTAAAAAAAAAGAAAAGTGTCCACGCAGATTTAGAAGGTTTTGCATCTGAACTCTTCATATGTTCCTATATTCATTAAAAAAAAAAAATCAAGTAGATTGTGCATAGATAAACTCATTGCTCTCATTTAAAATGTTATTGTTTCTATTATATCTATAATGAGAACTGAGCACAAATGTGTTTCCATAACAACCGTCAATATAACAGAAAAAAACATGTAAGTGCAAGACTTGCACATCACATCATTAAAAATAGTATAAATTTGAAAGGAAAATTGATATCTCAAATGATAATATATTACTTTGGATACAATATTAATTTTATTTTACTTTACAAGAGCATCTGACCCTCAGTGTCTGCCAAGAAAAACTCCGGCCCTTGGACAAATGTGGTTGATGACTCCTGCCTTATTAATCTAACTAATGTACTGAATTTGATGGGTATTAAGTATTCCTCAGCTTCCCTTATAGGTATACAACAAACACTCGGCCCAAGAACTAATGAGAATGACAAAATACAGCCAGCTCTTATTTACCCTGAAGTCTACATAATGTTTGCAACAGGGTCATCAAAATAGCTAAATTTATTCATAGACATGCCTTGAGTATCATATGTAGCTTAGTTTGCATTCATACAGACCTGACTGATAAATATTTTAATAAGCATTTCCCCTAGGAGGATTCATTTGCTTCCTTTTCCTATTTAACTATAGCATACTTTATAGTACTGACTCATATTTTTATTTTGTGCTATAATGCAGTATAGCCTTTAGTTTATGCTTTATAGATTTTGGTAAGGTTGTATTTTCAGTGATATTAAATTTCTGTCTTATGTTAACTTCTTTCAGTGCACAGCATGCCAAAAGGTTAGCATCACTTCATTTCTACCTGCTTTAAAAAACAAAGTCTATGCTCTGAGTGAACAAAGTCTATGCTCCGTCAAAAATAAAGAGCTCTCTGCTTTGAAGGACACACACAAGTCCAGTTTGATCCTTCATGCCTGCCGGACTGTTACTCATATATAACAGCTGGCTGCATTACGTTATCACGCAGACGGACATGTTTCTGTGGACCATAACTTCTGGAAAACGAATCCTCCTCTTGCTGATCTTCACTGCTGTTTTACCCACTTGTCACCTGCTCAGTTAGCTGCACCTGAAATTGATTTAGGCCATTTTTAAAAAAAAATTTAATCCAACAAAAATATCATGATCTTGTCATAAATTATATCCTCCATTCTTACTCAAAGAATATCAGTTTGTCCACCATCAGTTTATGCTTTACAGCAGGCTGCAGATCATGACTAAAATTCCCTGGAGGAATTGACAGTATGTAAATAAGCAGTCAAGGTTGTGCAAATTAGGATCTATTTTGCATCTTAACAGTGTTACTGTAGGATGAGAGAGGTTAGTGTTTTCCCTGTTTTCCCTTCCTTCTGGAAGTACATAGGTAAGAATGACAGTGGTTTTCTTCCTTGACAAATTTTACTCCCCTGCTATATTTTTTCCCCTTTTGGGTTCCTGTATTTGTTTTTTTTGTTTTTTTTTTTATATACAGTTTCAAGTGAGATGGGGAATTGGATCTTTGGCACTTGTTTTTTTGTTTAGAAAGTAATGATGAAACTTGCTGCAAAATTTAATACACAGATTTAAAACTGCTCTAAATTTTGCTCTAACTTCATGACGTCCCACTATTAGCTCCATTATATTTATTAAAGGATATCATATTTTTTAAGGACACTTAGTTAGTAAAAACTGCATTATCAGCTTTTATCAGTATTTCTAAAGTATGCAACAAGACATAAACCATACCCATCATAAATGCATCATTATTAATGAGTAATGAACTCCCAGTGGGGAAGTATGTTAGTTTTCAAACATGAAGTATGACCACGTAAAATAATTTGTTGATCTCCTAAATGGAAAATGGAAACAATCTAGCTCTAAAAATAACATCTGCATATTCCAAGTTCCTCTGACATTCTTCTCTCTTTATCTTTATTTCTTGATCCTTTGTTCTTTGTTGTCTACATGTGTCTTTTGGCACCTCCTTATTTTCTTTCTTTTTTTTTGGGCACTTCCAAAGAAACTGTTGCTTAAAAGTGCTTTATATTGAAAGGTAAAGACCCTACAATAGTACAGAGAAACCCCCAAAATCAAAACGATCTTCTATGAGCAAGCACTTGATCTGTGGAAGTGAGCCAGAGATTAATAATAATTAATGATTAAATGCAGAGTGGTGTATAAACACAGAGTGAAAAGAAGTGAGTGAAGAAACACTCAGTTCATCATGGGAACCCCCAAGCAGCCTAGGCCTATTGCAACATGTGACCGAGGGAAGGTTCAGGGTCACCTGATCCAGCCCTAACTGTAAGCTTGATCAAAAAGGAAAGCTTTAAGCCTCATCTTAAAAATAGAGAGGGTGACTGTCTTCCAAATCCAAACTGGGGGCTGGTTCCACAGAAAAGGAGCCTGCAAGGCTTTGCCTCTCATTCTAATTTTAAATACTCTAGGAACCACAAGTAAGCCAGCAGTCTGAGAATGGAGCGCTCTGTTGGGGTGATGCAGTACTATGAGGTCTTTAAGATAAGCTGGAGCCTGATTATTCAAGACCTTGCATGTGAGAATAAGGATTTTAAATACTGTTCTGGATTTAACAAGGAGCCAATATGGCTCTCTCTTTCTCAGTCCCTGTCAGTACTCTTGCTGCAGCATTTTGGAGCAGCTGGAGGCTTTTCAGGGAGCTTTTAGGACAACCAGATAGTAATGAATTACAATAGTCCAGCCTATACAGGGGTTGGACAATGAAACTGAAACACCTGGTTTTAGACCACAATAATTTATTAGTATGGTGTAGGGCCTCCTTTTGCGGCCAATACAGCATCAGTTCGTCTTGGGGATGACATATACAAGTCCTGCACAGTGGTCACGGGGATTTTAAGCCATTCTTCTTGCAGGATAGTGGCCAGGTCACGACGTGATGCAGGTGGAGGAAAACATTTCCTGACTCGCTCCTCCAAAACACCCCAAAGTGGCTCAATAATATTTAGATCTGGTGACTGTGCAGGCCATGGGAGATGTTGAACTTCACTTTCATGTTCATCAAACCAATCTTTCACCAGTCTTGCTGTGTGTATTGGTGCATTGTCATCCTGATACACGGCACCGCCTTCAGGATACAATGTTTGAACCATTGGATGCACATGGTCCTCCAGAATGGTTCGGTAGTCCTTGGCAGTGATGCGCCCATCTAGCACAAGTATTGGGCCAAGGGAATGCCATGATATGGCAGCCCAAACCATCACTGACTCCACCCCCATGCTTCACTCTGGGTATGCAACAGTCTGGGTGGTACGCTTCTTTGGGGCTTCTCCACACCGTAACTCTCCCGGATGTGGGGAAAACAGTAAAGGTGGACTCATCAGAGAACAATACATGTTTCACATTGTCCACAGCCCAAGATTTGCACTCCTTGCACCATTGAAATCGACGTTTGGCATTGGCACGAGTGACCAAAGGTTTGGCTATAGCATATTGACCCTGTGGTGCTCCCGACGGACAGTTTTGGTGGAAACAGGAGAGTTGAGGTGCACATTTAATTCTGCCGTGATTTGGGCAGCCGTGGTTTTATGTTTTTTGGATACAATCCGGGTTAGCACCCGAACATCCCTTTCAGACAGCTTCCTCTTGCGTCCACAGTTAATCCTGTTGGATGTGGTTCATCCTTCTTGGTAGTATGCTGACATTACCCTGGATACCGTGGCTCTTGATACATCACAAAGACTTGCTGTCTTGGTCACAGATGCGCCAGCAAGACGTGCACCAACAATTTGTCCTCTTTTGAACTCTGGTATGCCACCCATAATGTTGTGTGAATTGCAATATTTTGAGCAAAACTGTGCTCTTACCCTGCTAATTGAACCATCACACTCTGCTCTTACTGGTGCAATGCACAATTAATGAAGATTGGTCACCCGGCTGGTCCAATTTAGCCATGAAACCTCCCACACTAAAATGACAGGTGTTTCAGTTTCATTGTCCAACCCCTGTAAGTATCAATGCATGAACTAGTTTTTCAGCATCACTCGAGACAGGATGTTTCTAATTTTAGAGACGTTGCACAAATGCAAGAAAGCAGTCCTACGTATTTATTATGTGCTCTGAAGGAAATATCCTGGTCAAAAAATTACTCCGAGATTCCTTGCAGTGTTACTGGAGGTCAAGTTAATGCCATCCAGTGTAAGCATCTGGTTAGACACCATGTTTCTACGATTTTTAGGGCTGAGTACAATAACTTTAGAAGAAGGAAATTCAAGGCCATCCAGGCCTTTATGTCTTAAAGACATTCCTGCAGTTTAACTAATTGGTTTGTGTCATCTGACTTTATGGATAGATAAAGCTGGGTATCATCTGCATAGCTATGAAAATGTATGCAATGCTTTATAATAATTCTGCCTAAGAGAAGCATGTATAATGCAAATAGAATTGGTCCTAGCACAGAACCCTGTGGAACTCCACAATTAACCTTCATGTGTGAAGAAGACTCCCCTTTTACATAAACATATTGGAGTTGATTAGATACATATGATTCAAACCACTGCAGCACACTAACATTAATACCTACGACATGCTCTAATCTCTGTAATAAAATATTATGGTCAACAGTATTGAATGCTACACTGAAGTCTAGCAGTACAAGCACAGTGATCAATCCACTGTCAGAGGCCATAAGAAGCTCATTTGTAACCTTCACTAATGCTGTATCTGTAATGTGATGAATTCTGAAACCTGACTGAAACTCTTCAAATAAACTGTTCCTCTGTAGATGATCAGTTAACTGTTAATTAATTAATTTTTTTTTAGCTGAAAGGGAGGTTGAAGATTGACTTAGAATTAAGTAAGGCAGCTGATTCAAGTGATAGCTTTTTAAATAATGATTTAATTAGTGGCACCTTGAAGGCCTGTGGTATGTAGCCAATTAATAAAGAAAGACTGATCATATTTAAGATCGAAGCATTAATTAATGGTAGGACCTCCTTGAGCAGTCTTTTAGGAATGGGTCTAATAGACACTTGGAGGAAATAACTATTGAAGGTAACTCAGAAAGATCAGTCAGAGAGAGTCTAAATAAATATCAGCAGTATTGAAAGTAGCTGTACATAATGAGATAGAGAAAAAATTCTTTAATAGTTAAAATTTTATTTGTGAAGAAATTCATGAAGTCATTAGTAGTTAACGCTTAAGAGGAATACTTGGCTCAACAGTGCTGGCTACAGTGGGGAAAAGAAACCTAGGGTTGTTCTTATTTTCTTCAAACAGGGATGAATAGTAAGATGTCCTAGCTATATTGAGGGTTTTTAAAAATTTTTTTTATTAAGCAACAAACTATTTTTCCAGGCTAAATGAAGATCTTCTAAATTAGAGGGATGCCATTTCCTCTCCAGCATATTATCTGCTTAAAGCTGCACATTTGTGAGTTATACTAGGGAGTATGAAGTGAGGATATAAAACTACTGACGAGATAATCGACTTCTGTGGGAGCAGAGCTTAGGTAGCTGCTCTGCACTTTAAAGAAAAGACAAAAGTGTGACATTGACAAATGGACTTACTTTGTCTCACCCTCTTATATCCTGGTTCCAGGCGATTGGATGCATTGTGTGGGCATTAAACCAAAGGACCAGCTGTGGCTAGAATAATTGGAAGTAGTTTTTCGAAAGAGTATTTGTGTATCGTTTTGAATGACATGTTATACAGCATGCAGATTTGTACATATTGCCCATATCATATGAGACTGTAATACAGATGGCCCACAGATAAATGCATAAATGTAGCATTATGGCTTTACAAAGTAACATGCCTTTGTGAGATGATTTCCTCCAGATGTGTGGTTCTTTTTGTGGGTGTCAAGTAAGTAGAGCATAACGGATCTGAAAGCACTCATGTCACGCACCATGAATTACAAAGTAAAGACTTCATACTGTGTGGGAGGATCTGTAGGTGTTTTTAAAGAAAAATGATCAAAAAGCAGTATATCTTTAATCACATGTCACATTTGTAACTATGCCATGTGCAGACTTCAATCTGAAGACTCAACAGCAGGTAGGGAGAACATACAGAAGCCCTTAAAACTAGCAGCAAAGTGTATCTCTCCACCTTGACACCCATCAACATTAAAATCATACATCATAGGTTTCCCATTTGTTTAAACTAGAATTCCTGCCGCAATGGCTGTATGCCTCTGCCAGGTTCCAGTTAACATCCATGTCTCTCCAGATTGTTATGTCTTAAACACTGAAACGGAATGGAATAAAAGGTATTAATGTGAAATGGGACTGCAATCTTACAAGTCCCACTGATATTAGTGTCGCCATAAACGTGCTAATATCCTTCATAATTCCTTAGAAATGGGAAGAAATGGCCAATGGCTATTAAAGTGTTTTTAGGAATCAGAATAATGTGAAGTTGACCTTTGATATTTTGGATATAAAGTATCATGACTTCAGTATCTTTTTCCTATTAAACATTTGTGTAAAATTGAATCATTAATTGATGTGTTAATTATTAAGTTAATGGCTAAATGTGTTGTGTAGGTCACGGTGATTTTTGACCACCAATTGAGATTATTTGTCTTTTACTTTGGGGATATACCATATGCCACTGGAATTTTTAAATCTAGAACATTTGAAGAGTGTGTTCAACTATTAATTTAAAGGTGCCAAATCACCTTTGTAAATGAATCATTAGCGGTTGTTCCCCTCTCAGAGATGACTGCCTCTGAGTGTGCCATTGGAGGCTCTGCCTTTAAACAGTAAGCTGTGCATCTGTCAAACTTATGTACGAGTCCAGTTCTTCACATGCACAACAAGCAAGACTGATTGCAGCCACTGTGAAGATGCAAACACGAGTATTTAACCCTCAAGTAGCCAAGCAATTTTAGCGACTAAAATGGGGGTAAAAATGGGGTAAATTATGGCCCATTATATTTTATACAACAATACTTATTTTTAGTGGCTCTATTTGTGTTGATCTACAGACACCTACTTATAGCTTTTCTCTTATCAATGACAGATTTGGTAACACATTCTAATGTAATAAATTATGGTTTTCGAACATTTTTATGCAAAAAGGATCTTTAACATCTCTGTTCCACCAGACCTTTATGCCACACTTGGCTGATTTAGAAAGGATGCATTGAATGAAACTGCATCTGTCTTTAAAATTTACCAACTGTTCAGCCACACAGAGATATGGTTTGGTAACTGGGCTAGAAACATAGTCCAAATTTACAAAGTTTATCCACGGCCTCCCTGCTTGCTATGTTCGGTCAGTTCTCAAACTGCAAGTAGTTAAAAAGAAATGGCAACTGAAGTCTAAAGCAACTGCTAGTTGGCAGTTGAGTTGCACTGTTGGTGATATAGGTGTCATGCTATAAGATGTACAAAAGAGTGTGTAATAGACCTGCTACAGACTGAGTCTGATACATTAAGTTTGGTCCTTTTTTGAGTATGAAGTTAAATGCATGCAGAATCCCTTTAAAAGGTCACATAATTTTCATGGTGGTTGTCATGTATAAAAGGGAAGCTTACTGGACAACTTTCAAAAGGATGTTTTAACACATTTGCACATACTTTATGCACATAGAAGAAAAGTAGACTTTTGTACAATATCTCACTAAATATATTTACATGACATACAATTCGCCATCAGTGCAATACATAGGAATGTTGCATATTTACCAAATGTTAGACTTCTTTCCTTTATGAATAAAAGTAATTTCAATGACAGAAGCTGATATAACTAACGTGTAAAGTAACATGTGCAAACTTTCGTATCGGTTAACAGCTTCACAGGAAATAAAAAAAATAAAATCTTAGTACCGACCTATCAACAATCAGATATTAAGCATTGAAAAAGTAAAGATCACATGTACATATATGTCTTCATACATGTAATGGATTGCTTTTGTACAAATATTTTATATAACTTTGGCAGTTTATCAGGAACAAAGTTATCGGAAAAATATGAAACAATAATATCAAACTGTCAGCAATGTCATGTAAGCTTGCCTTCCAAAGCTCATGTTCACAGTGGTCATTCAGAAAGGTTGGAAGCCAATGGCCAAAAACAAAGAAAAAAAAAGCCAAAGAAAAAGAAAACTTTTCCATCCTTTCTGCTAGGACTGTTAGCACTGGAGGCTGTCGTCATTGTTGTCATGGTTATAAAATTACAAACACCTATGAAGGTTTAGATAGCAGTCATCGCCAGTTAAAAAAACATGGTCTATTTTCAGGTCGACTTAAAATACAAACAGTTTGAAGGCAAGGGGACAGGACCCTGCTCAGCGGTCACTGTGGAATCATGGGAGAGACATGACCGAGAAGAGGACATGCACAATAGTGCTGTGTGGAAGCACGTGAAGCCATAAAACGAGGGTGCAGAAATGAACGACTTTGCAACAATCGAAACGCCACATGGTCAGAAAATGACTTACACCGGACAAAATAATCGAGCAAATTTCAAACATACTAAGTTCACCATAATTCATATACGTTGATTTTGTTCTTTTTTTTTCCACTGGTTTGGCACTTTATTGGAACAAATCTCTGTTCAAAAAGACTAAATGTTGTACAAAAGGTATCATGTCTCATTAACATAACTCGTAGAATATAGTACTTAATAGTAAGCATACGGTAAGTAAACACTTGTACATACTGTAGTTTTAAAATGAACATTCCAACAGATGTTTTACGCACATGCACAAAAACAAACAAACAAACACAACTCTCTCTCTCTCTCTCGCTCAGTCTCACTCTTGCTGCCTCACCACATTTGGGCCTCCTCATTTCTCTTTGGACAGTCTTATTCTCTCGCTGAGTCATCCTCTATCCCGAAAGAACAACTGATGCTACCGCTCTTTCTCGTCTTCCATCTTTTCCTCTCTATCTTTTACTTAAGACAACACAACTCATTTAATACTTTTTTTTTTTTTGCTCCACATTATGACACTTCCTCCACCGAACGTGTGTCTGTCTTGAGACGCACAAACTCTTTGGCCACCTCGTCGTTGGTCCTTTGAGAGAGTATCCTCATGATGGTGAGGCCTGTTTCGTCCATGCAGATGCTCTTCACCAGTGGGTAGCAGGCGGAGCAGCTCCCCTTGTCCGCCAGCTCTCTGAGAGGGATGACGGTCATGCCGATGATGCGGTCCTCGCGGGCAAAGCAGTAGTCCTTCACTGAGACATGCAGCTCATAGGCCTCTGGACCGTGTTCGTTACTCAGAACACTGGGAGAAATGACAAGGAGAGATGAGGGAGATGAAACTCATGAGTTAATACAGGTTCTCAAAATTAGACTTGAACAAAATTGTGTAGCAGTCTTAAATCCTACAAACAACCATTATGTGTAATGAAAATGTACATTGTAGTGTTGACAAAATAAAGAAAGTGAGATGGTATCGGGCTAAGTTTTAGGTCACTTAAAAGTATATTCAACTAACTTGGATGCCCGTTTTTATTATTATCATACAAACTTAATAAAAGTGTCAGTGTGAAGAACTGTACACGAATGCGAACCAGCTGCTGACATTTGGCTTTGTTTACAGCTGAATATAACTTGTCAGTAAACGAGTCTGGCTTGGTGACATTTCCTCAGTGAAAAGCCTCCTTACTGTATGTGTGGTGATGATGAGACAACTCAATCATGTTTTGTGAGCTAAATTAATGTTTCTATTCAAATGAGTCATTATTCTGAGCCAGCTTTTTATAGGCTGTTTTCTAATTACCCACAGAAACCTGTGGCTTCATGAAATTCAAATGGCAATGCCTGGGGTGAATATATACGCAGAATGTGCTTGCATTCATCACACTGGTGCTGCCAAAGCTAACTCGAGGATCACTCCAGATCTATGACTTGGCTGAGTAGACTTGACTCTGAGAATTACAATGCTGAAAAAGTGATGCTAAAGCAGTGACTTGATTTAATTTTATTACAAAAAAAGGTGTGCTGCTTAATAATTCACATTCTAAACTTAGAAAACACCTTCAGAATAAGGTGTTACAGGTACTTTTAGGCACACAGGTTTCTGCAGACTGTACAGTAAAGCAGTCTGCGAAGCTGAAAAATGAAGGCAACATGCCAAAAACTGCAGTTCCTTGAATGACCACCTGAGACCGGCTCCAAAAGTGAGCCAATCCCCATAGATTCCAATGTTAAAGTGGCCAGCTTTAAAACAGAAATGAACACGATTACAAATAAACATGAAATAAACACAATCAGTCTCTGTATAGTGTATAAAAGATGGATGTAGCCATTGTGATGGACATGACAAGCACAGGCTGTGTCTGACACTGCTTGCTCACTGGCTTAAGACTTGTGACTGGGAAGTTGTTAATCAATGAGCATATCCCAGATAATCCTCCTTTGTTATTCTTAGATTGACCATGACTCATAAAATGGACTTCATGTTCTATTCAATACAAACTGAAACTAGGAATTGAGGGTATAAAGTCCTCTGAAAAATGTTTACTGTGGTCACAGAGCAAAGGAGCCGAGGGCCATTTTCTCATAGATTTCTATGTAACCAGAATCCTTTGTGCAACCAGAGGAGTCATGCCCTGCCGGCCATTAAAAAGAATTCAGGGTTAAAGCGCTTCAGCATTGGTTCCCTATTCCAGACACAGAGGCTGCATCCATCTTTTATATTGTCGATAGATGCATCATCCCAGTTGCGCTCTAGGCTAGCTAACGTTTCTTATTCGGTAACTTAGTACTGAGACCTCTTGTCCAAACAAGGTGACACTGACAAAAATTCACACAGTTCAAACAGTAGACCACAAAACAGTAGGTGGTTTTACAGTTAAAGGATACATCCATATTTTAGTCACACTCTGTGTTCGCCGTTAGCGGATAGCTTACTGAATTCCGATTTAAAGTCAAATGTATGAAGGCTGGCACCACTGCCAATAGTAATAATAACAAAAATGTAAAAAATGACTTTACAATAAAGACTACTACAGCTTTGCTCCCTCTTCTCTTCACCTCGTTAACTGACAAGAAAGAAACAGGAGACTCACTACTGGAATGTTTCATTGTACTTTGGTGACCAATTATTGTTCTTGGTCTTGGTGCTGAATTTGCGCTTCTTGTCAGCCAGATGTGGACCCACAGCATTGACTTCTACAAATGGCCGGAACATGGCGTTGGTCTGCCAGATGAGGTTGTTCACTGCAATCACTGAGAAAAACAGAGGAAAGATTAATCTTATTTATTATGTTATGGACACAGGCTAATCCTGCCAAAAAAAACCCAGTGTATTCCTGAGCTTAGTTTTTTTGGACCTGTATTCATCTTATTCCCACAAATAAATGGCTAAATGTAGAAAATGTCACATTAAGCTGAGATACTGTCAGTGCAAGCATAACACAACACAATAGCAGAAACATTCCCAGCTATCTGCAACATTAATGGTAAACATCTCAGGATGTTAGTGCCTATGAATCAGACTGCAAAGATTTCTTTTCAGACTCACTCTTCTGCGCTGATATTCAAATGATGAACTAAATCCACAGTGAAGGAGACCAGCGATACTGACTGACTGACACGGCAGCATTAGTGTACCACAATGCTGTGGCAGCGTGCATAAAGGCTAGATTTTCCGTGTGAGCTCCCCAAGGTAATCTGGGAAATGCAAAATAAGAAAAAGCTAAACTGTGGCTCTTCATCCCGTAATGATGGATTTTCCAGTTAGTGAAAACATGCTTAGATGGTTGCCATGGTAGCCCAACCAATCACACTATCATGTTAGTGCTGTTTTTAGCTATTTTGCCAGCTCTAATGCATATGGTGCTGTTGTTTGTGTTTGTGTGTGTGTGTGTGGGGGGGGGGCAGGATCAGAGACATCATCAGGCGATAAGGAGGCACACAGTGAATTAATAGAAAAAAAATCTGTGGTGGGGAGGGGGGCAAAGAGCCAATCAACAACCAAACCAGGGAGCACATGAGCCAGCTGTATTCTTGTGCATGCATACAGCTGAACTTCACAACAGTGTCGTGTGTGGTAGTAGGCATATCTACTTGCCAGTTCATGGTTATCACAGTATGTAAGCGTACCAAGCTGTTTTTCTTATCTAACCATATCCCTGAATAATCACTGACTTTGTTCTGTGCTTTGGTGGGATGAGCCAAAGACTTCCATCATATCGGCACACTTAGTGTTGCTCTGTAACGCTGAAACTTCTACCTTGCACATGCAGAGTAGAAGTATACCTCGCAGGGAAAACAATGAAGTATTAAGACCATATTTTGGGGAAAAGGCTTTTCAGGTGCAATGATTTTTGGACTTTCAAACAGCCACAAAACAATTTTAAAAATGTATTTTTTGCAAGTATGTGTTTTGCTTAACACTGATAAATTAATAAAGTTTCCCTTGTTTTTACAGAAGCCTGGTAGTGTAATACTCTACTACTGACAGAAGGTGGTGATAATGCACCTACAAGCTATTTGCCAACAACCATTAAACAGCACAACACAGAAGAAGAACATGTTGCTGACCAACAGGCTCTGTACTACTGCACAAACAGGAAAAAGAAAGCTTAGAAGAATGACCAAATAGTACCTATAGTAACCTAATGCAATCTACAACAGCTATTAAAAATGTCACAAAGCTGCATCAATACCGATGCTGTCGGCTGATTGGTTGTTAGTATATGCCTACTGTTAATGTCCATACCATATTACACTCTTCATACCCAATTTCAAGCAGTTGGCAAATGTAAGTAAATTTTCAATTCAGTTCAATTTTATTTACAAAGTGCCAAATCACAACAAGCAGTCACCTTGAGGCGCTTTATATTGTAAGGTAAAGACCCTACTATAATTACAGAATGTAATGTAGTATGTAAATGTAGAAAACACATGTATAAAAATACAGGAAACACCCGGTTTTCTTTTTAATTGCATTAATAATATCATCAGCAGCCCTATAGCCCAAATGAGATAGATTTTTGTGAATATTTGCAGGTGTGAATAGATTGGACTTGAAATGATAAAAAGCAGGTCAGAGTATAGGAAAAAGCTCACCCTTCACGCTGACTTTGTGCTCTCCAGTGCCAGGGTGAGAGATGAGATTCACTTGCATCGACACCTCCCCTACTGATCCGTTGGATGACTGACCTGGACACACACCAAAACAGCAACAGGAGAATTGGAAAGAGGCATAATGAAAATCAGAAAGAATGGAAGAGAGGCAGTGAGGAAGCGGGGGAGAAATAGAGAGATCAGGAACCAGAAATAAAGGAGACAGAAGGTGAAAGAGAGCGGATGCAAGGACAAAACTGTGGATTTGGATGCATCATGTACAGCTATCTGTGTACATGAGGCATCCAAAAAGCTGTGTAAAAACACCTGTGTGTGTGTGTGTCAAAACTAAAAGAAAAAAGTAAACCTAAGAAAAACAGAGAGAAGACTTGCTTTCACCCTCATGGCAGCCCAGTAGCAAGCAAAGCCAGAGTTTCCTTCAGCTCCAGGCTAAACAAGAATAACAAGTAAAAAAAAAAAAAAAATAGAAACATGAAATAATCTGACTGGTTTGAGGACCATGAAAGAGGCAGATGTTGTGAAGGAATCCACTAAATAAATAATATTCTGCACGGTGAAATCAACAAAGTGTTCAGCTCAACAGAAATATAAAACACTGGATTTGTCTGCACACGAACAACATGAGTCGAAATGAACACTATGCAATAGAAAGGAGGTAGATAAAGGAGAGCAAAAGCATGAATATAAAGGAGGAGTCTACCCAGTTGCTGTACAGCATCATTACCATGTCACTCAGTTAGGGACAAACAATTAGAATGGATTGCTGACCATGTCACACACTGCCTGATGTAACGAGTCCTGCTCATTTCAGCTGCTTCATGTTTCATCCAGCCAGGAGCAAGTAGATGTTGAACACTGGAAGTCAATCGCTGGTGTGGTTAATGTAGAGGCACGTTGATGCAATAGCTAATCAATATATGCCAAACATACAGCGCCTGTTGTGCCTGGTAATGAAGAAACGAGCCTCAAGATTTATTGTAATGAAGCCCCGAGAAGCTGGTGGGAAAGGCAGAAAAAAAAAAAAACTGCTGCACAATGAAGTCCTGAACTTGTGGGAAATTAACAGTATTGCCACTGCAGGGTTACTTCAGCTAAGAAACATTTGATAGAATGATATATTCAGTATATTTTCTGTACACTATACAGTATGTGCGACTGCTAGTTAGTGCATTTATGAAAAATATACTGATGTACACAACAGACACTAGAATGGGAATTTTAAGAGACATGGGAGCGCACGGTGCAAAGAAGACAAATGGTACACGTAGAAGATAAAAGAAAGCAGAGATGGATAAAAAAAACCAGGGTGGCAGCGAGCAGGCTCAGGATCAGATTAAGTGAGGAAAATACAGATAAGAAAAGCGGGTTGTCGGCATTAATTGACAAAGACTTGCTCCTTAATTCGCAGATTTTTTTTTTCCACTGTCAAACAAGATGTTACTCTTAGCCTTCAACAAGTGGCATTTTAACAGAAGGCTACTTTATAACCAAGAAACTGCAAAACATTCGTGTGAGGTTACTGCAAGCTAGACAACCTCAGCCCCCACTCCAGCAAACAAAGAGACACGTATGCTTCCGAGAACACGGTCGGCAGGATTAAACTGGTACATGCTGTGGTCTAAATATGTCGCTCTCAGAGCGCAGGGGTTGGTGATTAATGAAACCGTGCCTGCTGTGCTGCATCAAGAACCAGCACATCTCCACATTCTTTTATTTTTGACCTCAACCACCTCACTACTTCCACTTAAAGGCAGAGCATTAGGCCACTTCAGATAAAGAGCGGAAACATGGTGTGAAATTGCGGGTGGAGCTGGAATGGGACGAGAGATGTAGCGCGGGTGGTAGAAGAGAAACACATCCAGCAATCTGAAAATAGCACACAGCGAAACACTGCGCATCTATGCCCATCTGCTACTCGAGGAAAGCGGCAATGCTGGTTGGTCTGCTGGCTGCTGGGCTTTTTCCTACAGGCTTAGTGTTTCCTGCTGCCTGGTATGCAGTGTTCTACAAGGCTGAGAACACTGAGACAACCGGGAGCTTAAAGCGTCAATGCCCTACCAGGCTGAATTCCCTCTCGAGCCTCTCTGGACACCTGAAGGTATTTCCGCCTTGTTACATTGGAAAAAAAAATTCCAGATAAAGACAAATGAGTCAACGGGATACAGAAGTGTGTCGGAGATGCCGGAAAGAGAGCGGGCACAAAAGAAAACTTATGGATTTACATTGCAAATGCTGTATACCTTATTTATCCTGACAGTTTTTCCTGTGCTTTGTTAATTAGAGAGTGAGGCGGGGAAAAGCGCAAGAGAGCAATCAAGCCCTTAAGCATGCAGGGTGAAAAGGCCACAGATATCTTTGCTTGTTTGCAAATAAATTCAAAAACAAACAGTGAAGAAGAAACACAGTGAGGAGACAAATGCAATTACAGCAATGTCCAATGTGCATTTAAGCCCATAGGAAATAAAGTGAAGCACAGGGATCTTCAGGACACATTTACAGCAATGTAAGTGGAGCTAATACTAGAGGGAAAACAGCATAATGTTGAGGTTAAAAGACAGGCCAAGACTGGAGTCGCATCATTTTTAAGCAATTTTTTAAATATTAAAATCTACAGGAAAAGTACAGAAGTCTGAAATGTTGCAGACATCATTGATATAAACTGTGAATTACAGCAACAAAATATGCTGTGAATAAACCATTTCACTACAAGTGGTTATCAGTCTTAATAAGAATATGTTTATTTACTGGTGCCTAAGTGAAGCTCCACAATAGGAAGAACTAGCTGTCCTTATTCATGCTTTTGTCGGCACTCTCACCATGTTTTTATAGATGCTTTTTTTAAAAAACTGAAACTACCCATGCAAGGCACTTTTATTTACAGAGAACAGCCCTTAAGCCAAGAAAGTTTTTCACCATTCGAATGCCGAAATAACTCCGTTCCCTCCCAAACTGAAACCCAATTGAGCCTGACCTTAGCCAACTCCTTACCTTGAGAGGTTTGGGTGCATATATATTTCTTGATCAAGGCATCTGTAGGTTGAGTGTAAAGGCTGAGAGCATATTTGAGGGATTTCATATCAGGACTCTTTTCGAGGAAGGTTTTCTTCAGTCCATTTCCTCCAGCATGGAAGTATTGCTATGAGAAAAGAAAGAGAAACTCATATTTATCATTTTTTCTTTTGAAGATAAATAGTAACTTTCAGATAACTCCAGAAGTGTTGTCCAGGAAGGAATCCTCTTTTAAGTTCATGGACATCAGCAATGTACAGTTGTCTGAAATAACCCAAGATTATGTGGACAGTATGCATTTTCTAAGCAGGAGACCAGGCAAGAGACAGCTGTAATAGCCACTTTTCTGGCTAATTACCATGCAAATCTGAAACCACTGCTTGGATGGTTAATGCACATTTGCGCTGATAAGCATGATAGCTGAGTACAGGCAAAGCTTTGCATTCTTTTCAAATGCTGTCACCACTCCCACATATAGAAGATGGGAGGGTGGCCATGGACAGATCTTATTAAGAAAGGAGGGATTGCTTTTTTTGTGCTTATCTGTTCAGCTAGCTTTCTTCTTCAACACATGATCATTACACAGACAAAGGGAGTATTGTTCAGGGTGCTTGATTTGTTAGTGGAGTTTGTCTTGTCATGATCCAAGTTAAAAAGTCGGTGCACCCTTATCTCATATCCTTAAGTACACTGGACAAAAGTGCAGCAGACAGAGATAAGGTATACACAGCTGCAAGGTGACATCTGAACCACACTGTCTTCATCAGACATAGCATGACACCCCAGTAGAGGGGTTGTTGGTACTGTAAATATTTTCAGACTGGTGTCAGGTCAGTACTTGGCAGTGACTCAACGCAGTGGTAGGCGCTGTTGTCTCCCTCACCAATGATTCATTAGTCATAAAATTTGACCGACATGTGCTTCATGTGAACTATATATAATCTGGTGTGCAAGGGGTGAGTCATAGGTGGAGTTTCAAGAGAAAGAAAGGGAAACTGCACACATTCCTTCCACAAAATAGTTCCCAACAAACAATGAATATAAATAAAACACAAGTTTCTGCTTGACCAGATGTGAGCATAAAAAGCTTATCCAAGTGCAGGTGAATTGGCTTAACCATTTATTGGTATAGTAACAGTTGTATCTATTTACTCCCAACACACACACACACACACACACACACACATACATATATATATCTCACATGAAGGCTTTCTCAGAATTTCAGTATTTTTGTGCCTTGGAGATTTGTTTCATTTTGCCGCAGAACACCATAAACTAGTTATTCAAATAACAACATCACCTCCTCATTCCAATCACCATCACAGCGCCAAGACTAACAGAATAAATTGTACTGATCCAGGAGAGTGTTGTCTCTTACTGCAAAATGCCCGCAGTGTTACTGCTGGGCTGCAGTGCTGCACTCCCTCTGGCAAAAAGACCTAAACCAACCTGCCTGCTGAAGATATCACCCTGCCTCCGGTAAAATCACCAACCACCCTTACAACATCCCTGCTTGTCCTTTTGTCACCCTCTTAATTTCCTTCTGTCCCTTACCGATATTATTCCTCATATATTTGATTTCTTTTTTGCTCTTCATGTATTTTCCCTGTGCTCAAGGCTCAGCAGCGGTTTGCATTTGGTGGTCTGCTGATTAGTCTTTAGCACATCTACCTGAGCCAGTAAATTATCTTACATGTTTTATTTTCATGTAATACTAATAGATGATAATTAGAAAAAAAAAAACAGATAAAGATGGTCTTCACAAAGAACCTTATTATCTGCTTTTCCCCCCTATATGTCTTTTTTTGGTAAATTGAGAAATAAATGGGATCTATTCTGAAATTTACATCATTAAATACTGTATAAAGTATATCAAATCTAAATTTTAAGGAGGAAATCTAAAACAGCTACAGTCACTCAAGGTTAGAGTTCAAAGAAAGGGATAAATAATGCATTATTAGGGCTCTGTTAAGTGATTACTTTGTCAGGTAAGGGCTGCTCAGGCCAGTGCATCATCCTGCCCTTTAATTTTCATAGGTTGAAAGTTCATTTTGAATGAAATATTTATAATGGGATAATCCCTAAATGCACTAATGCCCAAATATTTAAATAAATATGTTGTGTATAATTTCACTCTTTGATCCAAGCAGGAATAGTTTATTATACTTTTATTTTTCGTTATTTTCTGTCTATATAGTTTGGATTTAATACACTGTAGACTGTTTTCCACTGTTGGAACTAGCCGGTAATTTTAAGTTAGTGCAACTAACTGAAGGAACTTCCACTGAAGGACCCCTTTCAAAGCTGTTTTGAACAGGTGTGATGCTGTATTTCAGAAAGCCTAAAAAAGAGGTGATCAGGATGACTTTCCTGTCACCTTATGTCTGCCTTACATTCCTGCAGTGAAAAATCAGCTACATTGGAATTATAAATTATATGTTTACAGTCACTGATGAACAGCATATTTGATTCTATTTCAGTGTATCTCTCCTATTTTTGACTTTTTTGGATTGTATGATACAGGCAGTCATTTGAATAGAATTTCTAAATTCCATCAACTCCTAACTGTGTTAATTGAGTGTTCTTATTGGAATACTGATGAATTTCACTGAAGGAAAGTCACTGAAGAATTTCAGGCACATGATTGATTTGAACCTCCAGGTAGTTTCCTTGGTGACAGCAAAATCAATTAGTTTTTTCTGCACTTTATGGAGCCGTGTTTCCATAGTGGCACCTCGTCATAACTCTCTTCTTGTCCCTGAAGAACTCAGACTTGTGTTATCCTTTCACAAAAACTGTGATATGGTAAAAAGTAAAATACTTCAGTTATTTTGTATTCTTTTTTGCTTTTAATGGGAGGCTTTGGGTAAATTTACATTGTGTCATGCTTTTGTAAGGATGGGGGTATTTTTAAGCATTTTAAAAATAATTTGAATTTGAGCACCATACTCTTGTAGTTTCATTATAGCTTCATCAAAAACATCACTGAGCTCCCAGTTGAACCAAATAGCATAGATTTAGAGCAAATATTACAAATCTTGACTAGTATTTCTTTTTTTTTTTTAAATAAAAAAACCCATTAAATAATGATTTAGTTTTTTGTTTGTTTTATTTTGTTTTTTAACCTTGTGAGTCAGATACGATATGGACTAAAGTACTGGGCCACCTGGACATTACACCTATAAGAGCTGCTCGGTCACGAAACCCATGCCATGAAGTTCCTGGCGCACAATTTTTATGCTGATGTTAATACCAGAGGAGGTTTGGAATTCTGCAGTTACTGAGTCACCAAAACACTTGCAACTTTTACGCACTATGCACCTCAGCACTCTGCTCTCTTTATGTGGTCTTCCACTTTGTGGCTGAGTTGCTGCGGTTCTAAAGTGTTTTCACTTGCACTTAAAATAATGCCACTTTCAGTTGATGGTGGAATATTTAGGAGAGAAGAAATTTCACAGACTGTTGCATCAGTGGCATCCTGTTACAATATCACACTCAAATTCAGTGAGCTCTTTAGCGTGACCCATTGTTCCACAAATGTTTGTTAAGGCAGAATGCATGGTTAGGTGCTTGATTTTATACACCTGCAGCAACAGTAATGAACACACCTGAATTCAAAGATTAAGAGCTGTGGCCCAGTACATTTGTCCAAATAGTGCATTTTCCTACCAGTGCACCTACTTTAACATACAGACTCTGACTATAAAAATTACTATTCTCCCCATCCACATTAGTCCCAACAGTTAAGCTTGCCACATTTTTAATTTTTACTTTGGAGTAAAAATTATGGTCATTTCCTGCTCCATATATTTTTTATCGGACTCTATAAGAGTAACATAACTCAAAGATAAAAATAAAGCCTCTCTATTTTATATTGAACCTCACTGTCGCTCCTCAGTTCATCCACTGTCTGAAGCAAACTCTTTTAGCTCCCTTCCCCTTTGGTTAAAGCCAAAGAGCAGGTTTCAGCAGCAGGTGGATAGGCCTTCTGTACTCACAGGCACACTGTGTGCCTGCCATGGCCATAGCAGCAATATCTGTTCTCACTGACATCATACAAAGCCAAGAGTAGAAAAACAACTGCCAGAAAACAGTCTGAAGCCTGAGCTCTTGGAGCATAGGGATTACTTGTACATACATCGACTTCATTATCTGAAACTTTGACCATGTTTAATGCTGATATTAAACATGGTCAAAGTTTCAGATAATGAAGTCGATGTATGTACAAGTAATGATATGGAAAGAAATTTAAACATAATAGGTCCCCTTTAATAACCCTATTTATAGTGAGCAACCCCCCAGAAAAGTAGAAGAAGGAGACGCAATAATACTTAAGCCCAACATGTCCCAAACACGTCATGAGAAACAGAATTCCAAGTTTCCTGTTAGAATATGCACATTTAAATCATTTGCATATCTCTGCTGAGCCATGTGCTCCTGCTGTGCCTTTTAAAGGTCAAGTTTAGCTAGTACTGCCAACTGTATAACAAACAAACAAAAAAGAAAAAAAACTCACCTTGATGGTGGGAAGCACAAGGTCCATGGCTGCGCATTGGCGTGGTGTCAGACTTCTGGCTTCCTCTCGAATGACATGCTCCTAGAGAGAGAGAGTAAAACGCTGCAGTAGGCAAACACCATCACAAGTCACACTCAGACACTTGGAATTTAAAGATGTTTCTCCAGCAAAACGGTAATTATCTTAGGTGAGCCACAGTACTCATGATATAGCACATTTATTGCTTACAAACCACAACTGGTTGAAGTCATTTAAACTGCACTGTGTGATAAATCTGAGGCTTGGTGTCTCACACGAACACACTAAAAATCTATTTTAATCAAGAAATATGTTTTTGTCAATTCTAATTGGTGCTTTCTTGACCTGTAAATTGATTACAGTAAATAACTTCTGGCATTGCCTTATTTTCCAGGTGTTGCTCTTACAGAAAATAGACAACAGCATTAATGTTTTATGAAACAGGGATTTGTGGGAACTAAATCACCGATGCTAATGCTGCTACAACTGTTAATTTTACCGTGCAGTTTCCTGTGTGCGTCACCTCATGTGCACAAAAACACACAAGTCTCTGAACTTCTGCACTAGCTTCATGTTGGATGAGATTTAACAATTTAATCAACATAACCATGCTGTGCGTGAAGATGGCGATTCAATGTGAAAATGCACATCCCACCCCCACTTGAATGAAACGGCACACAAAACAGAAAATCTCTCTGTACCACAAGCCAATAGTTAAAAATGAGGAAAAACAAAAAAACAAGCAAACAAAGAAAAAAACAGGTTGGGAGCTAAGGGGCATGAATATATTATCAATACAAAGCAGTCTTTTTCAAGTCTGTGGTTTATTAAACATAAAATGAAACAAACTGCAAATTTATGTACCCAAATAAGCATAATAAAGTAGATTTAAATATAATAAATAATTAGGAGACCCTGGACTAATGTACCGACATGGTTGGTAAAGAATTTAAATAATCAATAAAAGAATTCCACTTATGAAAAACAAAAGGATAGAACTGCCTTTGACTGTGAAATTGACCTTTGCTAATTTAAGAAATGACGTAACATCAAGTCTCAAGGTCCATCACGTTGGAGAAATGGACTCTGGTAAACATCTTAAACTGTATGAGTTACAACCTAGCACAGGGTGTATGTGAATGTATACTAAGGACAACTTTATCCCACAGTTGTATTCAGGGCCATCAGCGTGTCATATATTTTGGATCTAAGTAATTCTTGATCAAGTTTAAAGGCCAGAAGACCATCCCTTGGCTGTTCAGTAGGGAACAGGGGAAAACAAGGGAAGAGAGAAGAGGCAAAATGTCACACATCCCAGTCTAAAAATGAAACGTGCATGTATTCAGCTGCAATCACGATATGGTACAGATTTAATCAACCAAAAGTCTTTAAAGAGAGCTACTGTGAGAGGAAATAATTTAATCTGCATCAGTGCTAAGATGCTGCTTGGTTTTGATGTCAAAATTGTACTCGGTCGACCTGATTTGCATTGTGTGCGTGCTCCAGCACGTTCCCCATCCAGAGAAAACAATGTGGTTGAATGCCGCCGAAAAACTGGAAGGTGCTGGGAGGAAGCTATTATATACTGTGTCTGTTTTAATTTTAAATGCTCAAGCTTCCTTTTTGAATATATTTTTCATCTGTCACCAATTGAAATGGCGATCTTCCCACCAAATCCATGTAGTAAGCTGGTAACACACTTCAAACCATTTGTTGTAACATATTTCTGAGAAAGATAAGTGCTGTGTTCAACTGAGCATGGGATTTGCATCAAAGTGGTCTTGCCCATTGCGTTACATTTTGCAAACAAAATGTCTATCAACCAAAGTAGTTCTTCAACTGTTCTAGTGTATCTGTGCCATTACACAGTTCAAAGGTCACAGCACTGGAAAAGCAATACTGTATTTATTTTACATGTTAGATTGTGTTAAACCCATGCATTACTTTATTAACAGAAGAGAACACAGCTAAATATATATATATAAAAAAAAAATCACATCATAAAGTCTCCACTTTATGACAAAAGTAGAAGAGCTGGAGATTATCAGTCATAATCACGAATAACAAGAGGATGATTAAGCACTTTAATACTTTGGGAGTAAGACAAAAACAGAAACACGCCCATCTGCGTTCTGATGATCAGTACCCAGATGTTGACTCAAAGGACATCTGACGGAATCCCGCACACAACACAAACATGAATTCAAGCAATACAACAGGGAAGCGCACATTACATTTGCACCTTCTGTGTGACTCAGAGCTAAAATACCTCTCAGAGGTATTGTCACACCCTAGTTGTTAGTGAAACCACAGCGTAGCCACTGATCTATCCAAATGCCTCACTAAACGGAGCTCACGGGATTAAGCATCCTGCAGTCACATCAGCAATTAGACACCTGCCCAGATATGTAGCGCCAAGCCAAAGAAGAATTATCTTACAAGGTTTTGTTCTTTTTGTATTTTTGGTAGCTTGCACATATAAAATGTTGATCAGGTTCAGATGCGTTCAGTTCTTTTGATTCGTGTAAACCTATAGTATCAGTGCCAACTCTGGTTGCAGTATAATACATAAGCCATGACCAAAATAATAAATCTGTGCAAATATAAGAGTAATGCATCTCTAATTTAATCGTAAATCTGATGCTGGAGGAGTCTCTTCTGGAATTAGACAATATAAAATTCAGACAGAAGAGATTTTATGCAGTGTAATATTCTTAGGCTCATTCATAAATTACCTTCAGTTTGGACAGCTGTCCTAAATCCTTGGCAGCGCTAAAGATCATCTGAGCTCCTTGCTGTTGGAGAAACAGATATGGTTCCATCATGACACATATATAAAAATATACATAAAAGAAACTGTGAATCAGAAACAGTTAACAGATTATCAGATGATCAAACTAAACAACACAGGATGAAGGGACATGAATGAGTTCAAACATGAACTCGTTGCTGATATTGGATTTGTAAAGTGGGAAATGTTTGAATAACTGTTTGCCTTGATGGCATTAAGATTTGCCTGGCTTAAGTGACAACAACAGAAAAAAGGCTTAATGAGATATTCCTGAGATGAAAAATGTTAACCAAGCTCTTATAAAAGGATTAAGAATATGAAAAAAAAAACATCACTCCACATGCATGAAGATTTAGAAATGCCGTGTCGTTTCATCTTCTGGACAGTGATTTGTGTGTTACGAGGGAGCAGGAGAGAGCTGAACAGATGGAGGAAATGAGAGAGAGACAGGTGCACAAGAGGAGGGAGGTGGAGGCCAAGCGAAGAGCTGAAAAGGAAAGGGACAGATAATTGATCAAACTCACACTCTGGTCACTCAGCGGAGGCAGGACAATTGTTCTCTCGATTGTGTTCAGCACAATTTTCCACAGCTCTTTGAGGACTCGTTTCAGGACCGTCTTCTCACAAATCTTGGCAAATAACATTAAACTGCAAAACAGGAAAGGAGGTCATGTGTAAGGTCAACTCTTAAAGCCCGTGCCTCAAAACTAAACTAACATGGCTGAAGGCTCTAAGTAATGACGTTTTCATCAATAAAATGATTAAATAAAGAAAAAAAATACCTGTGATTCAAAGAATAAATGCAGCCGCTTTATGATTTAATCTCACCCTATTGTGCAAGCAGGGTCTCAGAGACATGAGAAAGGATTTTGTATTTCCATATCATTAAGAGGATTCCCTGTAATACCCCATTGGCCTCAATGTTGATTTGAAAAAAGATTGAAAATGATTCTCAGGGCTCAGCTGAACCATATCAGTTCTTTGAAGAACGTAGTGTAACAACCCTCCAAGGAAAAATATAGTCCCTAGGTGAAATTAGTATAGTGACCGATAACGTGTCTCCTGTGTATTATACCAAATTTTGATAGCCTGCAAAGAACTACACCAGATTTTAAACTGGAATAGTACAGTGGTCTCAACATGAAAATAAATGATCAGAAAAGCGATCAACAGTGAACAGGATTCTTTGGTTTCTTTGCACTCAAGGCTTTTTTCCCCCTTAAGGTTGTGTCTAAACAAACAGACAGCACTGTCTGAAAAAGGCAGCTCAAGGGTGTTCTGGCAAAAAAAAAAAAGAAAAAAAAGAAGAAGTTAAATTTGGCTTAAATGACACTGCAGGAAATGCAATGCTGTCTAAAATGTGTTGCACTGGCCAAACAAATAACTCCAACCAATAACGCTCAGTATATGAATTTATAATGTGCACAATATGTTTTTCTGCTCAACTTGCAAATGCTGTGTTTAAGCAACTGTGAACTAGATTTTCCTGGTTGTACAGCTACTTGTAGTTCTATACTTGAAAACTTGGGCTTTCAATTCATTTGCTATAGAGGGTGGCCTTGAGTGCAAGCCTTACACATTTCTACTACCCTTCATTCAACAAATACCCACTTTTTGTCCAAAAGGTCCATAAGTGGCCGGAGGACACTCTCTGCATCCATGGCAGCGTTACTTCCTTTGGCTGGTCCTTTCATCTGAACCAGCTCCTGGTTCATCTGCTTCACACAGTCCTCGATCACAGGCTTGAAACTGGGTCATGAAAAACAAAAATCCTTTAAATCTTTTTCACTTTTTACGCTGCAGCAGTAAAAGTTAACCATTTTGATTTGGTGCTCGCTCGCTCTCGCTGCTCCTATTATATTACTGAAAAGGTGTTAAGAGCAGGGGTGACTTTTGTTCAAGTGGAAATGTTAAGGAACATGCTGTTCTCTCTAAGCATGGTGCACAGCAAGAGCGTGAGCCAATAACATTCTGAGCATGCATCTGTCAATATCTAAGCAGCCATATAGTAGAATTTCTTTGACAGAACAAGACATGAATGGAGTCATTAAAGATTTGAAAAATACCCCCATTCACACATTTTGAATAACACCAATGCTCACCTGGAGCCAAACACTCCGCTGAGCTCATCCAGCACTGTGTTGAGTTTATTTTGCAGCTCCTTTAGCAGATCACTGGCCTCTGCATCCAGCTGTCAGTAAAGAAAGACTGTTACTACATTGTTACACACCATACACTAGCCCACACTGACTAGAACTCTGGGTGGGGATGCTGGGGGATGGGGGCAGGCACAGAGGAGAGGTAACTTGCCTTGCTGGTGGCCTCCCACTTATTCTGCCTGCCATCTGTGGCGAGCAGCACACTGAATACCAATAGACAGCTCACCTCCGAGCATTATAATGATGATGGCTGCCGAGTCATGAAACATGGTGTCAGCAAAGAAACAGCCAGCGAGTGGTCTCTCAATGGGGAACATTTTTGTGCACTATTACACATGTTACGGTAGAGAGAGGATGCCGGGAGCCTGATACGTCTCAGGGAACTAAGCATATGGGCATCTATGCATGCAGATGTTCTGATTCTGAAGACCCCTGACTGATTTAGTTTTAGGGGAAAAGAAAGTTTTATGTTTGTTGCAAAAAACGGGTGCAAAATTTATTTGAGTGTGAAACCTTTTGATATTTTCAAAACATGGGTGTATTTTCATTAATATCAATATCTTGCATGTCTGTATAGTGACAGATGAAACACAACCTTACAGTGAACAACTTTCAAAACCAGCCGATACAAAAACATCATCAGTTTTGTTTTCACAACATTTACTGTATGCATGCATTTGTTGGGCATATTTATGCATGTACATGTGATGGATGTGCGTGCACGTTCATGTTTGCATTTATGTGATGTTTTGGACATGTTCACATAAAATGCACGGGCAGATATTTGTGTTGTGCTATGTGCCAGTAACTGCATGTATGAGAACATCTGTTTGTCTCCCTGTTTGTGTACAAATGTACAAATGCTGGTGTTTTGGATGTCGTTGAGGCTTAGTGCTGAGATGGATGTTTGAGGTGAGGCACGGCACCACATGCATGACAGATCGTCACGTTAGACCCGATAAGCTTAGCCACGAAGCCGCTCATCTCTCACATTCTAGTGGCAGATAGCTCAGCTGGGAAGCAGATGAGTAAACTAAACCTTTTATGGCTGTTATTCAGCAGACACGCCTCTATTTGTGGATGGATCTAAAAAGATTTTACATCTGCGTATGTGTTCACATGCACACGCGTTAATGCTGCTGTCACCTCAATGGAAGTGATGGATGATGCTGACAAAAAACTGCCAATAGAGAATTGAGTTGATTTTTTTTTCACCATGTGAGTAACAGATAACATCTTTTCATGTGATAGGAAAATAAATAAGTAAATATATAAAAAAAATACAGTAGGTCTTTTTTCAATCCAGTCTCTCCTGGGAAAAAGTTTGAGATTAGGCTCTAATCTTCAGTCTGGTAGTCTCTGAAATTGAACACTGTGTCTGGATGGGAATGCTGGCAAAAGAAATTCCTGACACTGTTAGATAAACCAAGGCACTGTCACCTCCGGGGGGGTGGGGTATTTTGACTGCAATGTGTTTCCTGATGACAGCAAGGCCTCCATTTAAAGGTAGTTTCAGGAATTTCTGTGACTTGGCAAGAGAAGTATTTTTGTGGTTTGAAAATATCAAATATTTATCTACTGAAATGTCAAGTTAAAGGAGTGGTGCATTTGCCTGGATATGATGTCTAGAATAAATGCATATGAATAGATACTACTGTTATTCTCAATTTAAAGAAGCTACTGGTGAAGTTAGGTTAAAATATAGACCAGTTTTACCAAAACAATTCTTACACATGTAGTGCACCTAAGAAGATGAAGGCATTTTCATACTGTTAATTAAACTTTAGAAGAAGGAAACAACACGTCTGGAACTCATGGAGCACCTGGCTCCTCCATGGCAGTTGGTTTCACTTGACACTGAGTGGCATCTAGAGTCTTCCAGAGTGCATTACTCTCCCCTGGCTGACAGCCTATCAACTGCAGCCCAGCTCTGCCTGTTTCAACAATGCAATATCTACTCAGTGGCAGGTTGTTATTCCAGAGCACAGTTTGTCCATTATGACAAACGGTGCCAAGTAAATAAAGTTTTAGTAAAATGCCATCTCTAAGTTGAGCAAAATATCCAAAGTGAGTGAGATCACTCCATGATGATTCCACAAATGGGCACTCTAAGAGATTATTGTTAATCTCTGTTATGATAACAGCTCTTGGTAATTACACTGGTTCTCTGGGAGTTAATTTCTGATAGGGAACTACTCTGTAATAAATAGCTTACTATGCAGAAAGGAAACTAACAGGAAACTTTCACCTGAAATAGACTTTAGCTTTATAATTATCAGTATAAATTACTTTACGTACACTTAAAAGATATGGCTGATCATCTATTAAAAGTGATTATTCACAATTTGACTTTTTGAAGAGAAGTTAAGACTTCTACTGTCACTATTCTTCTGACAATATATCTGCAAATATTTAGGCCATAGTAGCACCTCTGCTAAGGGCACAGCTGGAGAGATTTGTAAGTGTTTGAGAAGCTCATTAAACAGTCTGAAAAATCCTGTCTGAAGCATTTTGTGGCTGCAGCCTGGGGGATGGAAAGAGAAGATCAAAACCACAGCCAACAACTCAAGTGAGTCTCTGAGTCTGCTCTTTACATCGGAGTAAAAGGGGGAGCAGTGAACTAAAATAGATATCACACTTCTAAATTTGACGTGGATGGAAAAGTGTCAGACAGATTAAAAAAAAAAATGCAACCTAAAAATAAAGATGGGATCAGGTGGTTTGAGCCACTATCCCCAGAGAGTAGGGGATGGTGAGCCTGAGCAGCCTGTCCAGAGGGGTGATGGGTAATTCAGATTCCGTATGCTCTGTGGCACATGCTGCTGGAGGGGTTGGGGGGTGGGGTAGGGTGAGAAGCATCTGAACATGAGGGGTGGAATGGGGGGAGGGGGTGTGCTTTTTTTTTTGTTGCATTATTTGGTAAATGGTGAAAAGGGGTATTGACAAATCCTACTACACACACCTTACAGAAGGACACAACCCCCTCCTCCTGGAGAGAGAGAGCACAAAAAGGAAATGGGAGGAAAACAGAAGACACAACGACAAGAGACAAAACGCAAGGCGACAGGTTTTAGAAACTACAGAGAAACATGCGGGTAAGTCATAGGAATCAGTGGCAGCTGCTTCTCATGTTTGACTGACAGGTTGACAGAGAAAATATTCACCTGAGTTTCAGGTGCAACATGGGAATTTTAGGGGTTTAATTCAATACTTACAAAAATGTTAAGTCAACCCATGTTATACACAGGGGAGATTAGAGGTGGGGAAATAGTGATGGTACGCAAAGAAGGTACGAACAGTAGCAGACGTGGTAGTCGGAGGGATGAGATACACGCCAGATTAATCTGTTAGCTTGTTGAACTGAGGGAAAAATTACAGCACATCACTAATGGGGTCAATTCACTTCCACTTCATTTAAACAACATCTGAAATGATTATTTACATAATCTCACCATATATATTTTACTGACTGGTTTAGCAGCAGGCACTTTGGCAAGATCCTAAATCTTGGCGATGCTGCTCTTTAGCTAACCTTGTGTTTTGCCCTTCAAGGAAGGGAACAGATCATTGCCGTATTTAATTGTAATAATTGATATATGTATTAATAGATTTAGGGTTAAAGTCTCATCCAAATTGAAAGTGAACTGCCCCAAAACAGACAAGGACATCACACAGAAATAGCTTATAGATACTTATGTAAATGCACACCTGCTTGCCACCCATGGACTCAAACATCTTCTCCAACTGGACACGAAGCTGCTGAATGTTGTTGAGAATGATGCAGGGCTGTGAAAGGATAAGAATGAATGTGACTGCACTGCGTTGTAAAACAGAATATATTATTTAATTGTCTGAAAATATCTTTAATGTTTAAACCCTGCAAAAGCCTAGTACATCAAATTGAATGTTTCACAGCTACTGACATCAAACAGTTTGTTGGATTTACTCTAGCGCATTTAACTGAAAGCACAATGCAAAATGTCAGAAAAATCACAGGGGTACCCACTGTAAAATCCACTTTTGATTTCCTGACACATCATCTATACAAACAGGCAAGGTTTCTGAATGACATCAGCAGTCAACAGGGAAATGCAATCCGTACGCAACACAACAAAGAGAGAAATATCTACACTGAATGTGTCAGGTGGCAGCGTTATCGATTCTCAGCTCCACAACAAGTTCAACAGATGACAGACATTAATCACGCTGCTTTTATGGAGACTGAGAATGATTCTTCAGAGTTTTCAGACAGTCACAGATTGCGTACATTATCTGCTCAAAAAAAAAAAAAATGACATGATCACAACCAACCAAAATTATGATACTTGTAATAGAAGGTATTAAAATGATAATTCTGTGGACAACAGGAGAGGATGATTAGTGTCTTTCAATCCTTAAAGAAGCCAAAAGTGTGTCTGTGGCAACACATAATGGTTTCCTTTCTACAAGATTGATGAGCAAATGAGATATTCTAAATCTGAATATGCTGATTTCCCACAACTACATAATTTTAGTTGAAAAATGTAAGATAAAGGACTTGATTCACTGACATATGTATTGGATCTATGGTATAATTGAATTTTAAATTTAAATAGATCTGAATAATACAGAAAAGAAAAAAAAAGGACAACTGTTTTTCAATGGGGGACACTGATCAAGTACATCTGTCTGGAAATAATACTAAGAAATGAATGATTTCACTACTACAGACCTCTTCAGTGGGATTTCAAAGGGGATATCCAAAAAGGTCTAAAAATAAATCTGGTGCATTACAAAAAAATGACTGTTTTTTTTTTTTTTGTTATTCATACTTTTGCTAAAGTTTTATTTATTTGCATATAAAACTAGAAAAGGCAAACACAGAGCACACCCTTGGTAAAAGAAGGTTGTGTTGTATATAATGTACTGTACAGTATATGAGCCCTAATAAATTAGAGATTACAGTAGGTTACATTTCTAGCATTGGATAACTGTCAGCCTCTTATGTTTTTATTTATTATCTTTTTACATCATTTGTCTTTTTAGTTATGTCTAGGGAAGGAACATTTCATGTTTTCTCTGGGACAGTTGTAATGAGCCTGTCAGCACTGTAAAGAAACATCTGCCTCCTCTGCTAGGAAACTGTGTGTTATCGCTCACTTCAACTTCAAAGACCAGTGTGGATAATTAGGCCACTCACAAGGCTCTGTGTTTAGTCATCCGTCACATTAAACAATGGACAGAGAGCCCAGAAAATACCAATGACTTTTCCCCATCAGCTCTGGGCTGTGACATGAATAATTGCATCCGAGTTAATAAAGACACTTTGTTAAGTGCATTACAGAAGACAGGGTAGGGCTCTGCATAGCAAAGACTGCCCTGTTATTTCAAACATTCTTTTACATAGTCTCCATGCCAACTGCTGCTTGAGACAGTAATCATAGAAACATTTTCTTCTGTCTTACCATATTTGCACTTGCATAATGAAACTCAACATAACCTTTCCAATTAGCATTTGCAGGCTTTGAGTGGGTACTTACCACATTTTCCTTATTCAAATACAAGGGAAAATCCTTGGATATGATTGCAGCATATTGCAGAAGAACTTTGTTTATAGTCTGCAAGGATTGAGAGAGAGACAGTTTTCTCATTAATGATTACTGGTCTGTTTGCATTACTGTATGTCTAGAAGTCAGTGAAAACCCCTAAACAGTTATAGCTTCATAACTAAATCATATTAAACACAGTAAATACACCAAAAGAGTCTGCTTGGATCAATGACAAACTATTTAAATATTTATTACTCCAAGCAGTAGTATTCAGGGTTCACTAGGGGGCCTTTCCAAAGAGCCTGACCTTCGCAAAGCGGCACATGAAGTGAGCCAGGGCCTGTGGGTTTGGGCACTCCAGTTTCTTGATAATCTCAAAACTCTGGTTTAGCTGAGTGAACACATCCACCACTGAGCAGGAAAAGAGGGCATGCTCCGAGGTTTGCTGGAACTGTTGAGAGATGGACATGAGTTTAGAAAAGGAAACATGGTTGGGAGAAAGAGAGGAAAAGGAAAGAAAGAGAAAGAGGGAGATTGAGAGGACGTCAGATCTTAAGACCTTTAGGCACCTTCATAATTGTTTGACATTCATATAATACAAAGATAATTAAAAATGTATTAACTGAGTACATATTCACAGGTACTTAGTACAGATGATTTACATTTACATAATGAGTATTGAGAGATGGCACATGATCTGAAATCCTTACAAACTTAAGAACATGTGGATTTCTGTGGTTATTCAGTGTACACTTGAAGTACAATAAACATTTTAAATGATAAAGAATGTGAATGTGGACTGTGGAGTATGGATGCTGATAGTGAGTCAGAGCTTTTGGCGTCAGCAACAGAATGCATACAGACGACGTCATCAGATTTATCACCTTTAAATAAGTAATCAAGCAATCTTTTGGATTGCAATTTAATAAAATTGTCAAGTTTGTTAAATTGTCTAAAATAGGCCAACATCCAAAAATACTGGATCCTGCATTTCCCCTTGTGTGCAGCGCCTGTCTTTAGGCCATGTCAGCTGTAATGTTTATAACGCAGGTTTTCTGTTAAAAAGAACTCGGTCATAGAGACCATGAGTAGATAACAGAGGAATACATTTCTGACTTCAAAAAGCTTGTTTTACACCTCAGAAGAGACTGTTTTCAAAGGCTGTGGGACATATAAAACCTGGCAATCTACCTTTTATAGGGTATCCACCGTGATAGTTTTAAATAAAAATGCCTTTACTATGCAGTTTGAAATATCAGAAAATGCTAACTTTAGCAGACGGTGTAGTGCTATGCTTTAGTCTGGTTTTGATAGTAGCAATTGTAGGTGTTTAAATGCATTAGTACTTACTCTGACAAATGTGAACAAACAAGCATACAGCCCCTCAATACTGCAGTTATTTTCTGAAGCTTTTTCACATTTCCTTTCGTTATTGCCTAAGATCATTCGGTGCCTTTCTCTGCCCTGAAAATCATGTTTTGTTTCCTGTTCATATCAATTTTTAATTGAAATTTTATTATTATTCCCATCACGTCTTAGAGTGAGGGCTGTTTGGACTGTGTGGAATTCCTTTTATCCTCCCATATCCGACTCAAGAGGTAAATTTAGTCTAAACAGGTCACTCTAGTGAATAAAAATGCAATCTTAAAGTGGCTTTGGTGGGTTAATGTAAAAGTTATATATTTAGAAATAATTCAGTGCTGTACTCACTCCATCTTTCTTGTCCCTTTCCAATGCTCCATTGAGGAAATCCATGGCAACGTCTTCGTTTTCATCAAGCCATTGAATAACAAAGGGGTCAAACCACCTAAAAGAAAAAGCCTCTTTCATTAAAGAGTCCAATTGTATTTATTTATATGTTTTGTATTATACACTAGTCATTTAGAGGCCGAGGGCAAGGCTTTTTGTATAAAAACATGGGAGAAATCAGTTGAAAATTATTGTAGTGCACTCAAAAAATGGCAGATTTTTGTGTAGTTTTGACCAAGGTTGCCATTCATGCAGGTTTTGAAATCAATTTTCAGTTTGTGGACAGATTAGACGGCGAAGTTCAGACAGAGGACGGGGAGGACAGACTGGGACAAATGAGTCTGTTAAAGAAGTACATTTGTTAGCGGAATAATAATGCTGTTTTGTCTGTTTCACTTTGCCATTTCCGTGTTTAATATTGTGCCTGAGTATGTCCTCAGAGCAGCGGATGTCCGCCCAAAACTGTTGTGTGCTCTGGCTAAGGGCATTTTCCACATGAAGTAAAGCCAATAAATATAGTGGGTGTGGTGTCAGAGAAATAGAAGACAGGCAGATGGAAGAGAAAGACTGTGAGTGTGTATATGTGTGTGTGTGTGTGTGTGTGTGTGTGTGTGTTCATGAGTTCATATGATGTGTATGCCTCTAGAAGAATCAATCCTGCTGGTGATGGTGTTTGAGTGACAGTTCTGCAGACGGGGAGGGTGAGTCATTATTCTGATAAACCGGCTGTATGAGTGAAGGCACAGCATTTCCTGCATCCAGCACATGTTTCTATATCGCAGCTATCCCTGTTTTGCTGCACATGATTGTGAGTTTTATGCGTGCACAGTAGAAAACAGGAATACACAAAAAGAAGAATAAAAACATGATTTGAAATTTCAAAATGCTTTAAAATGTTTCTCCTTATCCAAAACAGCCTGTGTTTAGGCTGGCTGTAATGATCTGCCAGCAAAGATCATAGCAAGGTCAGTCATATTTACTCATTTAATTATAACACCTGCATCTGTTATAATTCTAACACTGGCA
Organism: Pterophyllum scalare; assembly: GCA_024447675.2. Taxonomy (NCBI): domain Eukaryota; kingdom Metazoa; phylum Chordata; class Actinopteri; order Cichliformes; family Cichlidae; genus Pterophyllum; species Pterophyllum scalare. The sequence goes on along the minus strand of JAMQGT020003746.1, from coordinate 45,113 downwards.
ACTTCTTATCTAATAAAGCTTTACAATATTTAGTTGTAGAAATTACTACCTCATGATATAATGTGGACAAAACAAATAAATTACACTGTTTCCAAATGTATTGGGCTGCACCTCTCAATCTTCGAAATGAAGTGTGTTCAGTCCCATTGCCACAGGTGTATAAAATCAGGCACTTAGCCATGCAAATATTTGTGAAAGAATGGGTTGCTTAAAAGAGCTCGCTAAATTCAAGTATGGCTCTGTAATAGCATGTCATCATTGCAACAAGTCAATTTGCAAATTTTATTTTCCCTGCTAGATATTTGACAGTCAACTGAAAATGGTCTTATTGCAAACTGGAAGCATTTAGGAACCACAATAACAGCCACAAAGTGGAAGACTACGTGACGTTACAGTGCGGTGCTGCTGAGTGGTGAGGCACATAATTCATAAAAGTCTCCACCGCTCATCCAAACCTCCTCTGACATTAACATCAGCACAAAAAACTGTGCGCCGGGAGTTTCATGGCATGTATTTCCATGTCCAAGCAGGCCCTGTAGGTGTAATGTTAACCCCACTCATGTCCATTTAACTGCAGTTAGCATGTTTTAACTTGGGTTTATAGTGTTAATTCTTCACTGGCACTGCCATTAAAGACCACAGCTTTGACATGCACAGTCACTTTGTATCTAATTGGGTGAACTTAATGCAGACGTCCTGCAGTGAATCTTTGTTGATACAGAGAGGCTGTTCTGCTATTTACCCTATCCTGATTTATATAATTGGGAAGTATTGCAGCTGAATCAACAGCTCTCCAAAACTGTTTCAACAAAAGCTGATTATAACTGTCATGTATTACTAAACTGCTGTATTAGCCTGTATTAGTTTCAGTGTGGATTGCCTTATCTTTGCCATAATTTCCAAAAACAGTTCATGAACATACTTGCTTCCAGACGGAAACAGTGTATGTAAGTGTATGTGTCTCTTTGTGTGTGTAGCTGTGTGTGAAAATGAGAGGAAACTCACAGAGAATATTCAGGTGGAACATCCTTGAAGGCCGGCAGGTCACGGACATACTCATTATGGAACCACTTGACTTTGAAGTGAAGATTCATGTATTCGGTGCTTTTGCATAGGCGGTGCTTGTCGTGTTCTGTAATGTAGATTAAAACACGAGACACACGTGTTAGCAAGTGAAGTATTCACTGGACTTCATTAATAATTACATAAAGAAACTTAAGTTGTAAAATGAATGAGTCTTACAGGAAGAAGGACCTGGACTGACCAGGGGGGATGCTGTCACTTATAAGGCAGTGAAGCTTTATAAAGTGGTAACTGTATTGTGTGTGTTCTGTTCTTCTTTCAATATCTTCTCACAAGAACCACAAGAATAGAGAGGCAGTCACACTCACATATATACATAAATAAGCAAATATCCTCATAAACATGAGAAATACCCAAGCAAGAGTGCTTGCTTTTAGTCTGACATCCTAACAGCCTTGAATACGTACAGCCTTGAGCTATCAAAGAACAAGAAAATAAAATGCACCTGCGAATGTGTCCAGCTCTCACCAAAGACAGAAAGTCTTTGAATGACTGCAAATTAGAGCTAAAATGGATTAAACTTTCATGTCACCTGAAAAGTCTGCTGAGTCATTTAGTCCAGCTCACTGTAGGCATTTCAGAACAATTAAACATTTCCATGTGATCCCCTTGAGAAGACACAGATGGTCATAGCGCAAGAGAGAGAGTGAAGACAGAAAAGATGAAAGAAAAGGGCGTAAATGAGTAAGAAAGAAACCATAAGAGGGATGTCAGACAAAAGAGAAAGGACCATTGGAGAAAGTCAAATAAGAAGTAAAGTATTTTGTGACTGCAATGCCTGGTCACAGATAAGATTATGGCTCTCAGAAAAAGAAGAAAATGGCAAAAGTGAGAGGCCTATACAGAGGAGGGAAAATCTAACAACACAAAGGACCACTGGAGAGTTTGTTGTATCAAGGAAATCGAATATAGGAAACCATCCTTTCAACACAGATATGACAGCACATAGTTCAAAGATCTGCGTTAACAGGTGAATATCACATACAAATGAGACCAAAGCCTCACAGACAAGATGAGTGTCCACAGCCACACAAGTAGCTCACATCATGTGTGAGTGGTGGCAGCAACGGGAAGGTTTCCTACTGGTGTGACACAAGCTGTCAATCTGCTGCTTATTGGGCTTGGAGCTGTCCCAATCAAAAAACAACCAAACAACATAGAATACCAACGACATTACATTTCTTATGCATACACATAGATAGATGGACGGACAGACAGACAGACAGACAGATACTTTATTGATCCCGCAAGGGAAATCATTATGTTACAGAGGTAAGAAAAATAGAACAATCTACAATAAATAAACAACAAAGACAGAGTAGAAATGTCACAGGCACAGAGTGTAAAACTTATATATATACAGCAGTGATAAACAAAATAAATAAAATATAAAAATGTAGGTGAAGAAGAGTAATAGTAAGACTGTGCAAGAGAGCAGTTCAAATTGCATCAATAAATAATAAGTACACCAGGAATCTGAAAGACTGTTGCAAAAAAGATATAATACAAAAATATGTCTGTGGGATCTTATGTCCCAACAGGTGTGTTCACCTGTCACAGAGAGAAGAGTTATTATATAGTTTAGAGAATGGTAGGAATGATTTCCTGAAGCAAGCTTTATGAATCAGTCTGAGGGAAAAGGAGCTTTTCTGCCTCAGCAGTGTGGAGTTGAATGGAGCGAGTGAGACTGGCTGTCCATGATGGAGAGCAGTTTGTTCAGTGACCTCCTGTCCCTCACACCTCCAACTTCTCACCAATGATGTTTCCAGTCTTGTGAATCAGTTTGTTGATCCTTCTGGCATCTATGACACCTCCCCTCCCACCCAAGAAGACAACAACAAAGTAGATGTCACTCGCTACCACAGACTGGTAGAAGATCTCCAACATCTTGCTGCACAGGATCTGAGCTTCCTTAGAAAGCAGCATCACTGCCTTCCTATACACAGCATCACTGTTGGTGTTTATACAGTGCCCATCCAGTGTTGGTTAATACTGTGCTTGTATGTATATATATATATATATATGTATATATATGTATATATATATATATATATATATATATATATATATATATATGTATACACTTTTATAAACATGCAACTTTTTTGGTCAATCACAGCAGAAATGCTATTTGCTGGGAAACTGGTAATTATGACAGTGACCTTGGGATGACACAATCCAGCAGTGCAGTTGTGATTTTAGTTAAAGACTAGCATTACAATAATGGCTAAACAGTGCAAACACTGACAAGTCTTAAATTTAGACTGAGCATTCTGTAGGAGTAGTGCTAGCGAGCTAACCCTTTCAAATCAGCACAAAACACATAGAGCTCTCCTAGTGACTGTTTTGTGCCACCTTTTCTGAGGTCCTTCATCCTCTTGCCTGCGACCTAAAAACTGATCTCAGCACACAATTTTGAAGAATGTCTCAGTTCCTAAAACGGATCACTAAGGAGAAGTGGGGACAGAGTGGGCTTGCTGAAGGAGCTGAGATTAAGGATGCACAGGTGTATGCTCTGCAGAAGACTTTTCAGCAGCGGCATACAGTCTTCCACATCATGAACACTGTTATGCTCATCTGACAGAGATCTTGGCATAGAACTGTATGCTATAGTAAAACAATGGAAAGTTGATGCAGCTGTGCCACATATCATATTTAATGTACAGACTGAGTGAAATGAAAAAATGGCATTGTACACATGGATAAATTATTTTTTCTTTTATCTGTATACAACATTATGCCAATCCATCAAATAGTTGTTGCAATCTTTCAAGCCCTAAGTGGTGCTGTTATCTACTAGTGCACATTTGCTAATGTTATAGTGTTGCAATAGAGCATCCTGAAATCCCCTATCAAATCCAGTGCTTCTACTGAATGATGTGTTGGTCTTTCCTTCTCTGTAAGCCACTCCCTGTTATTTTGCATGGTCTTGTTTCACTTTTTACACAACCCTCTCCTTCTCATTTTTTGTGCACTTTTATCCAATATGCAAAAAGGGATGCAATTCCTTTCACTGTGGCAGACACGTTTTAGTGTAGCAGCTGCTTTAGTTTTTCACAGATTGAATGTGGTGCGTAGGCACTCTGCATCTGATCATATGGTCATTTGATACACATTTGAGACTGTAATGCCAAGCGTATACCATAATCCATTTCAACTAAATCATAAAAACATTTGTTTATTTCTGGACATAAGATGATAGATCTAAATAAGGCTGAAAAAGCAGAGAATGTAAAGGACCACAATAGTTTTTTGGGTTTTTTTTAGCAGAAAGAAAGAAAGCACCTATTCACACACATTCTAATGCAGAAAAGGATACATACATCCACACAACATCAAAGACCTGTTTAAATCCAATGCATTGCACCTGGCTGTCGTGGCTTAATCCCGATAAGAACCTCAGTGCTTAGTCTGATGAATAGTGCAATGCTTGCCACGCTATACTGCCTTATAAGCTCAGAGGAAAATATTTACATATGTGCAATAAACATATGTGCCGGCCTCATGATGCATTCAAATACGCAACACAATATGGTGAGTGCTTTACTCAAGTCACTCTATTGTCAGCTGCTACTGCAGTTCTTTTTTATACCTGATTTAATAACTCTGACTCAGCTTTCACAAAGGCATGGGCAGGCTGTCATGTACATTAAGTATGTGGATAGTTGAACTGAAGCATTAACATCATAATTAGATGGTATACTATTGTTTCAACGCATTTTATTGAAAGGTCACATGATGTTGGTATCCACCGAGAAAATGTTTCTGAAGCAAGACGCATTATTGGCCACATTCAAGCCATTTTTTCCATTTACATTGTAAATAGAAGACTGCATTACACTTGAAAATACATCCATTAAACTTTAAAAAAAGGCATCACACTGCGGTTGCTTTAAAGTGATATACTGCAGATTGCTGATTTGAAAAACCACAGTGATCTCAGAAACGGGTTTCTTTGTGAGTCCAACACCAGAGAATGTCACTGCTTTCATCAGCATCTAACCTTTGAGGCCGAAGTGGTTTTCATTGTTGAAATTGCCATTTAAGTTTTCACCTGGATTCACTGATTCAGTCTGTATCTGAGAAGAAGCAGCTGGTTTAAACAGTGTGAATACTGAGTCAAGATTGTTTTATTAGAGAGAACCTGCAGTTGTTGTGCTGCAAAGGATGTGCAATATCTGAATAGCTATGGCAGTGCCACCTTAATAATCGAGCTGGCACTGCAAGGCAGCTTACACACATTACAGGACAGACACATATACACACACCATCACAGTTTGTCAACCTTTCTGCCCTAAGCTCTGCTTGCATACACCCTTGCTGTCACATACTCACAGTCACCTACAATCATTACCTAAAGGAAGCAGATGGAGGTCAACTGGAAGACAAAAAAGTAGAGGTCAGCAGGTGTTTTGTTTGGTGCTGTCAGTGAGCTTCTTGATTACGTACAGTACAGGAGTATCAATGAGATTTGCAAACCAAGTCTGATAAAACTGAGTTGGAGGAGGGAACAATCGTTTTAATCATAGATTATTCTAGATATAAACTTTTTGAGGGGAATTAATTGACTCTAGCAAGACTTCATGCTGTTTATGCAGCATGAAAGGAATCTGAGCAGTCTTCATCCCAGTTATATATGCACTGTTTCTTTTTGTTTGTTACAGTACTGTGCTGATAATTTAGCTTTGTTAGGTCTTTTCTAACCGTAGATTGTGCTGAGAGTAGCTTTAGAAGAGAGCTCAAGAATTTGATCATGATTTTGGCTCTTCTTGCCTGTAAGTGGAAATTCTGGCCTAATCTTGACACCAGAGTAAAGACTGGGGTCCCCATCATAAAGATCAATCCTTTGATGCCAAGTTTAGTGGAATAGCTTGAGGAGTATGCACTCTTGTGTTACATTACACTACTGGCTACTTAAAACAGATGTAAACTCTATGTGAATTTATAATTAAATGGCAGTGGTTGAAAGTTTTATATTTTGCAGAGCTTTAAAATTCTTCAGTATAAGTCATACAGATCGGATTATATTATATCATCTTTCTGGGAAATGAAACACAAAGGGGGTGGAATAATTCTTTTCAAACTCTGACTAAAAATAATTTTTCTCACCGGTGTGATTTTTTTTTTTTTTTTGAACAGAGGAGAGAACCCGAAGTAAATAAGGCTGCGGGAACAATGCTGCAGTAAAACATACAGAAGCAGCCTGACTTCACAGTGAGTCATCTGAAAATGGTTTTAAATTTTTTATAGCTAAGAATTCCATTTTAAAATCTTGAAGGCGACAGTCACAGCTTGTGTTTTAAAACAGCCAGAGCCTCCTGGAAGTTGAAATTAAACATGATTAATTTATAATGCACTTATGAATTTCACCTTGAAAACAGCAATTACATTATAAGGAGAGGTGTTAGAGCTCTTTGTCAGATCTATACTTTTACAAGGTAAGTCAGTTCAAATTTATAGTTATGCTGACTTGCTTATTTATGCAAATCCAGTCTCACGAGGCCTTGTGGTGTCCCATGCATGGTACAATTAAGTATGTAATTGTGCCATGAATGTTTATGCTTGAATGTATGCTATACTGTATGCTTAAGTGCACTTTATCAAAAATACTATTATGTGTGGTGCTTGTGTTCCCTGCTCTTCATGAATGATGCAAAACTTTGCAGAGGGCCTCAGCAACAAAGTAGCTGTATGCAAATGAGGTAACACAAAATAAAGCGTCAAAAACTTTAAAATCTTTGACAATCTGATGAAAACAGAAAGCCCTTGACTGCATTGTTTTTTTTTTCCTACTAATATTTTAAGAACACTCTGATCAAACAATCTTCACCTAGGACATGTTTCCACTAGATTATTGAGGTTAAAGCTAAACTGCCAGTGAATCAAAATCAATAAGGCACTGAGTTGCTTCATAAATAATAACTAAAGTTCTTATTAATGGCATCTGTCATCTATTACAGTATGAAGACCTTCACTTTAGTTCATCTGGTTGTCCTGGCAGGCCTTAAATGTGTTTTTACACACTGCAAAACACAGAAGCAGGTTCTCATCACAATTGGGATGCATTAGGCAAACACAGTTCACACACTTCCATTAGAAGCAGCTTTTCTCTCTGCATGACTAAGCTCCCTTCCCAACCTTCCCAAGTGTCCTCTTTGCACAGTCTCATTCACAAAGCAGATCTACACCAGTGCCTTCTCATAGTTAATAACAAAAGTATTAAGTGAGCTTGATTGTGGTCTCATTGTCTGATCTAGCTTTTTAATCATGCTGTTAATATGCATGTAAATATGTGTCGTATATACTTTCGTGCTGTCACACTGCTGTATGTGTGTCATTTTGCCCTGCTGGTGATAAATAGTGTGGGCTGTCCTGAGGGAGGAGTAGGCTCAAGGTCCCTGGCGAGGATGTCATCTTGTGTGACGCAGCCCACAGGGACAGACAAACTCACAGGAGACTTACTCTCTGCCTCATTGATTTAAATATAGTGGATATTATGAAGTGTAGCGGTTTACCACAGCTTTTCCATTCTGCAATTACCATTCAGTGAATATATCTGCAAGAGTGTAAGGTTAGACGGATGTGCTCAAGACAAAAGCCCAGAGGAGCAAAATGGCAGCCAAAGGCAGTGTACTTTTCTCTGTGACATAATTCCTTCATCTTGGCTTCTGACCCAGTTCAGTCAAAGGGCCTTCGTAGCTTTAGCACAGGGGTCTACTGACACAGCTCTGCGAAAACACAAGAGCCCACAGAGACACCAACTCGCGTTGATGTGACTCAAACAGAAATATAATGAATTGGGACACAACCAAACCTGATACAAACTAAAGTTAAGGCTTCACCTTGGTTCAGGTTAATGAATCACCACTGCAAAATGTAGTGAGGCATTTGTGGTCTTTATGTTAAATCTATACCTCTGTGTATATTAAGTACAGATTTATTTTATCCATCTTCCTAAAACAAATGCAACAACATTGCATACTGTACAAGAGAGGGCATATAAAATATTATTACTGAACTGGATTTGCAGAAGGCATTTCATTTAATGGAGAATTTATTAAGCATTCATGAGATCACCATGTATGAAATAACTGCCCTTTGACGTTTAGAAGATATCAGCTGTCAGATGAGGTACTAAGTGAGCTGAACTGAAGGTCCTATGTGAAAAACTGAGATGAACAGCTTAAATCGTGTAGGCATGCCTCAGCCCAGTAAACACCTTCTTGTTAAGGAAACAAAAATTCCACTGGTGAGGCACCGTACATTAACTGAAGTTCAATTTAACTCTTTTATGGAGTGAAGCTGTTCCAACAGGCTGAAGATGAATTAATGGGCTGCAGAGGCACCGGGTCTTCAATGACATGCCTTTAAACAGTCATTAAACAGCTATACAGTGAATATACAGTGTCCCTAAAACTTCATCACAGTCTGAAAGTCTAGATATAAAATTACCTATTGTTGCTCTACTGAAGCACCATTTTTATTCTTAAACACAGCAGAAATTTCCTCCCTTATAACTTCTATTTTTTATGTTGAGCTTCAGTGAGCTGTCTGCATATTGCCTGTCAGATTACATTTATAACCTTTAGTTTTGTTTTTCAAAAATCATTAAATCACATAACAATATGGAAAATAATAATTATAATTGATAAGTTTCTAAAAACTCAGTTTCCATCTACAGGGCACACTTTTCAGTGTTTATTAGTAAGTAATTAGCAAATAAGTGAATGTGGGAGTAAGTTCAGCTATGATCATAGTCATTCACTCTCTTACAGGCTCCCACTGCTTTTCTCTGCCTCTTATTTAATCCTTTCTGTTTTTGTCTTTCCTCCTGCCTCTATGAAGTGCCCTTTTCCTTCTCCTCTCACACATTCACAGATTCTCGCAGTGATGCTAAAATTAGCAGGATCCATTACTGCACCAGCACTGGCACCCAGGCCCTCCAAGCAGGAAGCAGAGGATGCATCAAAGACTTCATTAAGTAATGTGCACACACATCTGTACGTGCAGTCACAAAGACACACAAATATTCTCTTTATATTCTCATTCATTCTTCTACTTGCACAACTGAGTGCTTCAACAAATGTGCAGACAAAAGTGCCTGTATACACACACACACACACACACACACACACAAAACAGGCCAATGAAATTTTCTGGCCCGCCTCCTTGAGGATGTCTCTGTCAGTCGTCCTGCCACTTTTATGTGCGTTCTTATATAAACATGTTACTCTGACATACTTCCATTTGTCTGAATGAGAAAACCAAGCACCAATGTGAAGTGGCTCAAAATACCACTTCTTCTCTCCCATCTCATCACCACGTGGTACGTGTAAAAACAGTACACATATGCATACACATATATGACAAATGGGGGCTGGCATACACAGGCAGAACCAGTTTGCACACTTTTCTACTGTTTCTGCTTCTACACATACAGCTTTTAAATATCACTGTAGGTGCTTGAGGCAGTAGTAAAATATAACTAGGCCCATCGCTAATGGGGATGTCATCCCGCAATTAATAAAAATATAAAATAAATATAGAAATCAGTATAACATTACAGCCCCATTTCATAACAGAAAACCCTTCAGCAGATATCTTATTGCCTTCTTCAAAACTATTTTGCCCTAATTTGGAGGCCTTGCCCTAATTTTTATCCAAATACTTTTAGTCAACCCTGGGTTAGTAAAGATTCATATTCCAGCAAAACATTTTTTCAATATTAACAGTACTCATTAAATCAGAACAATTTTAAGCGTGCTGTAAGAGATTATTCTTTGATTATCTTTAACATTTCTTTAAATACTTTGGTATCCACATCCTAGAACAGACAAAAGATTTCCATGGTAAAAGGTGTATACATAATGCCTTTCTATTTATACAATCTATAACAATAAAGCTAGATATATTGCATACTTACAAGGTATTAACATCATATTATACTCATGTGTGTACAGAAATATTATTGCATAATGGACCCATACTACAAAATCCACTGATATCACTGCATTATGTATAATGTCATTATAATCATAAGGCAACCATGTTGCTTACAATTGAGCAATATTGCTGAGCAGTAGGTATGGTTTTAATATTGCTAAATGATCAATCATTGTACTATTTATGGCCATAAGTCATCCCTAACCAACATGTTAGATAATACTCAGCCAATCAGAAGATGGCAACACAGGCTAATCAATAAGGCTGCAGCCTAAAACTGATGTTACTATAAATAGACTGGCTCTTTACCTAGAAATTTGGGATTCCCCAGTTTCTTATTATATAGCTACTGCCAGCTGTTCAGTGACCTAGGTCAGTTGCTGGATATTTGGGAATCCCCACTTTCTCCATTTCAGTCAAAAATGGCCAAGTGATGTACAAAAGGGTACAAAACATCCAGGATTATGAATATTGTGTTGCACATCTTTGAAGAGAAAAGAACACATATGCCAAATTTCAACTCAACTCCTTGTGATTTTGGAGTCTGTAGACTGGAAAGGTAAAACCTCTGGACAGTTGCCCAGACGGATGGACGGACAGATGGATGGACAGACAGATGGATGGTATGATGACACCTCTCGCTTTATTTTGCGGGGGTGGATAAAAGCTTCCAGATTAGTATTCTTACACAATGGACGTGAAAGTCAAAGATGACTTTGCAAAGTTTTCTTATCTTACCCAGAAATAGAACTGGACAATCATTTGCCAAAGATCATTGGAAATTTAACATTTTTAGCCCGGACTGTGAATCTGAGTGACGGGAAATAAATGTGATTTAAGTGGCTTTGAATGCGGCATAGTTGTTCGTGTTAGATGGGGTGGTTTGAGTATTTCAGAAACTGCTGATGTAATGGGATTTTCCCACACAACCATCTCTAGGGCTTACAGAGAATGGTCCGAACAAGAGAAAATATCCACTGAGTGGCATTTCTCTGGTCAAAAATGCCTCGTTGAAGCCAGAGGTCAGAGAAGAAGGGCCTGACTGCTTTGAGCTGATAGAAAGGCAACAATATCTCAGATAGCCACTGGTTACAACCAAGATATGCAGAATATCATCTCTGAATGCATAACACGTTGAACCTTGAAGCAGATGGGCTACAGAAAACCACGCTGGGTGCCACTCCTATCGGCTAAGAAGAGGAAAGTGAGACACAAATTCACAGATCTCAACCAAAATTGGAGAGCAGGAGACTGAAAAAATGCTGCCTGGTCTGATGAGTCTTGATTTCTGCTGTGACATTTAAATGTTAGGATCAGAAAGTCTGGATCCATCCTACCTTGTATCAGTGGTTCAGGCTGCTGTTGGTGATGTGTTGATGGTGTTGTGGATAATATTGTCTTGTCACAGTTTGGGCCCCTTAGTACCAATTGAGCATTATTTAAACAGCACAATCTACCTGAGTATTGTTGCTGACTATGCCCCTCCCTTTATAACCACAGTGTACCAATGTACTGTAATTCAGAATTATTAAGTTGTTCTAAAAGTTCCCTAAAAAGCCTCCAGTAATTCAAAATGCTGCAGTGAGAGTACTGTCAGGGACTAGAAAGATAGATCATATTTCTTCCATAGTGGCTTCCCTTCATTCGGATCTAAAATTATTGACCAAAGAAATCAATGCATGTACTATGTCCCTTAAATGTCTTGTTCAAAATTAAATTAAATTAAATTAAATTAAATTAAATTAAATTAAATTAAATTAAATTAAATTAAATTAAATGTAATGTAATGTATACATTTTTGGTCATTATTAATGGCCATACCAACATTACAGTTCTCCATGTAAACATCAGACCAAAGGTTTAGGGCTAGGTCTTTGAAACTAAACAGGTTACTATGCAGCTTGATTATGTAGCTTGCAAGAATATATATATATATATATATATATATATATATATATATATATATACACACACACACACACACATATATAAGTATATGTTGTTAAGTGTTTGTAAAAAACCAAGTTTTTGGCATCTGACTATATGCAGTGGCATAACAAAAATATTAAAAATTACAAAAATAAATTAACCATACATGAGCGACGGGAAAAAGCACTGCAGGCCTGGCCTGTATAAATCAATGTGAAAACAAATGAAAATCAAATCAAATTAATCTTCTGAAGGCTGCTTCAAGCAGGATAACACACCATGTCACAAACCTCAAATCATCTAAAACAAACTGACTTCTTAAACGTCACAATGAGTTCACTGTACTCAGATGGCCTCCATACTCATCAGATCCCACTCTAAGAGAGCACCTTTGGGATGTGGTGGAATGGGAGATTTGCATCATGGATGAGCAGCTGACAAATCTGCAGCAACTGCGTGACGCTATCATGTCAATATGGACCAAAATCTCTGAGGGATGTTTCCAGAGTCTTGTTGAATCTATGCAGTGAAGAATTAATTTGTGCCATTTTACGATCTGTAAAGAAAAACATCTCACATGGCTTCAGGTGTGCATGATTCTACAACACCATTATTATATTATGTACCTAAATTAACTGCTAACCTCTCTCCACCAATCCAAACCCAGAGCTCTAACGACCAGCAGAACCAACAAAAAATGAGCAGTAATTCATACAAAGTGCTGCTTTGAGGAACACGACAGTCATTTCCTCCTCTTGGCGTGTGTCGCTGAGGGCATGCAATGATGTAGTGACAAGAAGAGGCATGAGGAAGCAAAGCAGGGGAAAAGGGTCCAGGCTCAAGGAACAAGAAAGAGGGTCTGTGTGACTGAGTGCATCCATGATTCTTGTCTCTTTTTGTAACACTGACTCCCTTGGGCAAATCAGGCAAATCGGGCACACACACACAAACACACGTGCTGCCCAAACCTGCTGTGACAGCAGTCAGTAACACCCCAGGTGGTCATATGCCCAGCTGCTCTGACTCAGATGTCCACACATACCAACACAAAGGCCCAACTGCTCTCACTTTCTCTTTTGCATTATTGATTTACTTAAATGTCCATATTATCCTGGAAGAATGCAACAGATTTTTTGTGTAGTCTTCATTTTTCTTACATGAAAATAACAACCCAGAAGCACTATTTTGATTATGTTATGCTGTTATATATATATATATATATATATATATATATATATATATAAAAATTAAATATCTGCACAGTTAATTGTACACCATGCCATGAAAAAAAAGAAAGAAAATCAATATATTTCAAGTACAAACAAATAAACAAATTCAAAAGTACTGCATTGTCAAATGATGAAATGAGGGTAAAATGAGGAACTGTTTTTTTACTTCAGGGCAGAGGAAGTAGCAACATCCTATTTATGACAGAGGGCGAAGGAAGACTGAGGCTAACCACCGAACAGTGTGAAATCGAGGCTACTCAAAATTCACTGCCACCTAATTTGTCATGAGTAAATACCACAACTAAAGCGACTGTGGTAATTTGACAAAAATATGGTTAAAGTTAAAGTTTATGAATGTGAAACAATGAAAAAAAAAGATTGATCATTTAATGAGAATCACAGGTGCCGTAACTCTGACACCTCTGTGCTGCTTTATAGGTGCTTTTTACTTCACCATAGAAATAAGACACACACACACACACACACACACACACACACACACCTGTCACAGTATATTAAATATACAGTGGACATCCATATGGAAACAACTTGTGTAGCCCTTCTCTGATAAAATAAATGGCACAACTAAAGCCATCGCAACATTCCATGTGGAGGACATACAGTATGCTACATACAGTATATGCTTCCTACAGTATATATGTGTGTGAAGGTGTGTGTTTGTGCAGTTTGTAGTGTCTTCATTTGACACCTGGTTGCTATAGCAACACAAGAAGGCTTAGCACAGAAGAAGCAGCAGGTATCTGCTGAGTAGATGAGGATAAATTGCCAATAAGCTCTTTGGTGCTCCTGTGCCTTTCCTCTTAAGCACAGTCTGAAGAGCATTTCCAAAGTTTAAACCTCAATCACATCACCCAGCCTGCTTGCCATCATCAAAGTAACAAATATGCCGTCTGTCATATTTAATTCAGCGCAGATGTGGTTCAGATGTTCAACTTGGACCACACAAAATATACATGGAAAAAAACACTGCAACATTAGCCTAAATGATAAAGTGGGTGGGGTTGAAGTCACTAAGAGAATTTCATAATATTTAATATGAAGTACAAAACATTATATATAATTTTCTATAATCTTCTCCATCCAAATCAAGTATGCATAAATCAAATAAACTAAATCAGATAAGCTGTGTCCTACATCATCACGAACAATCATTTTCTCCACAGAAATAATGATTTGACTGACATGAAGTGATTAGATAAGCGAAATGAATTTGGTAAACTTGAGAGTAGCATCCGCTGGGACTGTGTGATTTCTGTAAAAAAAAAAAAGCGCAAAAAGACTCATTGCTTTTCGGAGATGTGACTTTGGCAAACTTTATCTAAGCGAAACTTCAGAGCACAAATTCACAAAAACTCATAACCAAGGTTGACACCCTGCTGAGTCCTCATGTGCAAACACGTTGACACGAAACCATTTTAACATTCATTCACAACTCCACTCTTCATTAACGCATTTCTGTATTCCGCCTCCCACCATATTTCCTGTGGGGTTTGATCTAGAAGCCACCGACCTCAAAAACAGCCTCCAGGTGGCATTTACTGCCTTTTGGGAGGAGAGCTGGAGAAGGCGTGGGCTGGGATTAAAGTTAAAACCCACGTAAAACAGGGAACATCTGTTTTTGTACCAGCAGAATATATGAGATTTATGACCTGATCACTGCGAGTCGCGAGTCCACCAAAGCTTACAAGAACACCGAATACTCATGTTATTTAGCAGTATATCATTTACTACACCACTGCAACAGTTTAAACTAGTAAAACACTTCATGGATTTCTTTAAAAATAAAATTTTAGACATTAGAGGAAAAATTATTCAGAACCATCTCCAAGATTTATCTTCATGTTCAGCTGCTTTCAGCACTGCTGGTATTTGTTTAGACTCTTTGGCTCCAGTTGATCTTTTGGAGTTAACTTCAATAGTTACTTCCTCCAAACCAGCAACATGTTTATTAGATCCCATTCCTACTAGACTGTTCAAAGATGTCTTTCCAATTATTGATGCCTCAATCTTAAATATGATCAATCTGTCTTTATTAGGTGGCTATGTACCACAGGCCTTCAAGGTGGCTGTAATTAAACCGCTACTTAAAAAGCCATCACTTGACCCAGCTGTCTTAGCTAATTATAGGCCAATCTCCAACCTTCCTTTTCTCTCCAAAATCCTTGAAAGAGTAGTTGTAAAACAGCTAACTGATCATCTGCAGAGGAACGGTTTATTTGAAGAGTTTCAGTCAGGTTTCAGAATTCATCACAGTACAGAAACAGCATTAGTGAAGGTTACAAACGATCTTCTTACAGCCTCTGACAGTGGACTCGTCTCTGTGCTTGTCCTGTTGGACCTCAGTGCAGCTTTTGATACTGTTGATCATAACATTTTATTACAGAGATTAGAGCATGCCATAGGTATTAAAGGTACTGCACTGCAGTGGTTTGAATCATATTTTTCAAATAGACTCCAATTTGTTCATGTAAATGGGGAGTCGTCTTCACACACTAAAGTTAATTATGGAGTTCCACAGGGTTCTGTGCTAGGTCCAATTTTATTTACATTGTACACGCTTCCCTTAGGCAGTATTATTAGAAAGCATTGCTATGCAGATGATACTCAGCTTTATCTATCCATGAAGCCAGATGACACACATCAGTTAGTTAAACTGCAGGAATGTCTTAAAGACATAAAGGCCTGGATGACCTCTAATTTCCTGCTGCTAAATTCAAATAAAACTGAAGTTCTTGTACTCGGCCCCACAAATCTTAGATGCATGGTGTCAAACCAGATACTTACTCTGGATGGCATTACTTTGGCCTCCAGTAACACTGTGAGAAATCTTGGAGTCATTTTTGACCAGGATATGTCCTTCAATGCACATATTAAACAAATATGTAGGACGGCTTTTTTACATCTGCACAATATTTATAAAATTAGAAACATCCTTTCTCAGACTGATGCTGAAAAGTTAATCCATGCATTTATTACTTCTAGGCTGGACTACTGTAATTCATTATTATCAGGCTGTCCTAAAAACTCCCTGAAAAGCCTTCAGCTGATCCAAAATGCTGCAGCTAGAGTACTGACAGGGACTTTAGGCAAATAAAGAGTACTAGTTTTATTTGGATACAAAGATTTGTAAATTAGAAGGAACGTGTCACAACATGGACATGAAAGCAATGTGTTATGTTTACATGATACAGCAAGAAAAATACTTTTGTCATTAAAATCTATATGGTGATCTCAATATTGATCAAAAATAATCATGATAATCATTTTGGTCATAATTGTTCAGCCCTAGTAGAAAATATGCAGTAGAAAAAAAGGCTAGTAGAAACTGCTCTAAGCTCTGTATGTTTAAATATTTTAAACTGATTTACCACCAGAAAGATATCTGATACCCATTTATCTCTAGCAAAACTCAAGTTCTGAATTTAGCCCATCTTAAGCATTATAAGCAGCAGGCAGCCACTCTGGGGCACCTAGGGGCACTCCAGCTGTAAGTCAGTACCTTGGTCAAGGGCACAGTCAAAGTACTGTCCTCTTCAGGGCCAGTTTTTGGCAAAGACCAACTGAGCACTCTCACCAATGGTGTCCCAAAGAGGACAAAGAAATATTCATTTCTAGTCATTTCTCCTGATCTTCATGTAAATCTCTGACACCGATGTCCAATGTGCCTCACACATTCTTCAAAAAGATGCACACACTGCATTAAACGGCTGATACTGATATTACAGACTCTATGAGGACACAGTGTGGGACTCTGACTCTTGCATAACCTGACTTTTTCAAAAGCTTCTGGGAATCAGAGATTCAGTTCCTGACACTGCTGACTACAATGAGTAATCAGGTTACCGATGTTCCCTGCCAACAGGCCAATATCTGCAATAACTGCATTCACTTATAACGCAGCCTGAATTGTATGTGAGCAGGTGTGTCATCAACTTCTGTCACGTAGAAGTCCGTAATGAGAAACAATGATCCCTACCCTGACATTTAGATTCCACTGATGCCACAAGTAAGCAAATCTCAACATTTTGATATTGATTTAAATGTTAGCTCTTCAGTTAGCCAAGAGACCCATTTTACATGCTTAAGTTGCCATAGGAGCACACATAGACCTCTCTGCAGTAGTCTTTCTGATGAGATTCACCATAATGCAAGTCAGATTTTATAAAATGTAAACAAGAGATGAAGTTGTTTGTTGCTCACAGCTGTTTGCAGTAGTCTTATCTCTGAACATCCCCACAGAAAGTTGCTTGCATTTACTCATGTGGGATGACAGCGGTAACATCACCAAACCTTAATCTTGCCGAGAGCACGAAAAGTAGACCCTAAACTTACTCCTACTTATTGAAATTTATCATTAGCCAGGCACGTAAATATGCCTTTTACTCTAGAGGTCTCACTCAAAACTTTGCAAACTGCAGTAAAACTAGGGTATCATAAATACTTTTCTTAGCATTTTTTTTTTAATTTTGTTTTTTTTGGTATTACTTGGGGAAGCAACTGAACAACAGAGGTATTAAAATAAAGGGATTCAAAACCTGAGCATCTCGCTTGCCTTTGATTGTGCAATTGATCAATTGCTTATCTTGATTAAAAGAAGTTCCAGTTTAACTATAGTGATCAATAAAGTGAAACAAGGAGAGCATAATCTAGACAGGCAGTAGCGCTGACCATAGCCAGGCGCAGGTGATAAACAGTGAGACACCAGCCAATAAACAGCACTCACATACGCCGAGGTAAAACACAGTAACACTCTGAACTTGTCAATGTGGAAAGCAACAGATTTTAACCACCTATAGCAACACACAGGTCAGCTATTATTCTTCAACAACACTCAGTCAGTGCACGCCATTTGTCTTAATCTCCCCCTCAGTCACTTAAACACACATGCCCTCATGCAAGTGGTAATTATCTGACCAGCAGCACTACTGACCTTCCATGGCATACTTCATATCCAGGGCAAAGAGATTCCACATGATCTCAGCGCTGATCTTGCCCACACTCAGCTCCTGTGGAAACCTGGTGGAATTCAAACGGATTTCAATCAGACTCATTTCCGGATAATGATACGCTCGAGTGGATGTCCTGATGGCTTGGCCCATCCCGAGTCTCTAACAAATGACTTAACAGATGTGGTAGAGGACATGGTTGGTAAATCTCATAATCTAATAATCCCCCACTACTTCCAAACCTAGTTGAATTAGAGCGGAATTGAGATGCATGTGCGTGCCTTAAAGATGAGAAAAAGTGCAGGAGGAAATGACAAAGTGAAAGAGAGAGAATGAAGGTGGGAACCTATTTGGCAAGTAATCTTCTATTTTGAATGCCTATAGATTTTCAGTCAAAGCTTGAACGTGAGATGTCAATGGTGTAATTATCTGCATCTTCAGACAGTGATAGAAGGAATTTTATAGATCACCGAGCCTTGGCCTGAGAAAGGTCAGTTTATCTGGAAATGTTTTACTTTTGACGAGACCGCCCTGTTTCTAACAACAATCTCATTTGTCCAACAATTTCTATTGGAGCAGTAATCATCTGCTCAGTCAGGACACTCCTGGACGAAAGTGCTGCTAAAGTGCGCTTACACACATACACAAAACCTCTCTTTTCTGCTCTTTCCATCCTTTCATGGCGCAAAAGAGCCAATACTAAGTCTGGAAGGTTGATTTGTTGCTCCCAGTGAAGAAAACAGAATCCCAGAAACAATTGTACCATCTTTCATCTCTATCACTCTCAGAATCTTTGTTCCCAGCTCAGTTATTCCTCAGTCTCATGCAACCAGATGGTGTGCTGTAGGTAGTCCAGACAATGAAAACCAATTGTAGTGAAGATGAGCATAATTTCAAGGCTAGTTTCATCATGTAAATATTCACAACACAGTGCGACAGACTAACACTCTTCCCCCTATGGCTGCAGGAGCTCCTTATTTAAAGGCAACAAGTCCCCTCCTGGATTTATCATGAAAAAGCATCAGAATTGCCGTCACTATGGAAGTTGACCAGGGGAATGTGGAGGCATGAATATTGCAAATCTATCATTAGACAGTGTAGGAGAGAAAGCTCAGGGCATAAACAGAGTCTTAATAAGCATCGTAAATCAGCAAGAAGAAGGAGAAAAGAAAAAGTGGGAGGCATTTGAGCGGATATGTATGAGCGAGGCAGAAAGAGGAAAAATATATTTCTTCTTCTTTCTTTAAAGGTAAATCAAACTCCATTTCTTTTAGCTCGTGAAATTTGCTATTTTTATGAACTACATTACTGTGCAACAGTCTTGAGTCACCCCTCTTTTCTTTATATTTTGCTAGGAAAATCGGAAATAAGTGAAGCAATTATTGAAACATCTGCAAACATACATGGGAATGCATCATATAAGACAAAAAAGAGAGTTTGTACAGTTCTAACATTTATAACTTGAAATTCAGAATTTCGTATGACCACCTTTAAGTGGTCTTCAGGAATAGTTCTCCAGGCTTCTTCAAGGATATCCAAAGCCCATCAATTTTGACACTCACCATCAGCTCCACTGTGTTTTACAGATGGCTTTAGATGCTCACTGTTGTACCTCTCGCTTCCTCTGTACATATCGATTGAACCAAAATTTTCAAATATGGATTCATCACTCCATCAGACCACTGCCACTGATTTTCAGTCCAGTTCTTGTTTGCCATGCCTCATCCTTCTCTCCCTGTTTCCCTTCTTTAAGAATGGCTGTTTGAGAGCAACCCTTCCACTGAGACCATTTCTGATGAGGCTTTGGTAAACAATACATGGAACAACTGATGGGCCAGATGCATCTCTCAGGTCTTGTGACAGGTCTGTGCTGGATGTTTTCTTATTCCTTAAGGACATGACTTTCAGATACTGTTCATCTGCTGTTGAGTTTTCTTTTACTACAGCACCGGTTCATCCCTTGACTTAAGTGTCTTTTTATGTTTGAATGATTCATAGGCCAGTGTTAAGTGGTTCAACAACAACAACAAAAAAACATTAGTCTGAAAATGGTCAGGTTCAAGGACTGGAATGAAAACAAGTGAAAAAGCAGCCAATGTCCAAAGAAAAACTTTGAAAAACCTTCAGAAAGTCCGGAGAACTATTGCTCAAGCTCTGCAGTCTAAGAAATGACAAGACAGTCTGGCTTTTTGGAAACAAACAATGAAGAAATGTGAGGGAACTCGAGACTTTTGCACAGTACTGTAAATCTTCTGTATGGCAAACACCTCCCACAACACTTTCACCACAATCAGCCATTTTTTTTCCCAACAAAGAAATCTTGAGTCACTGCTTTCCCCTTTATTCATCTACACTGTGGTTCACTATGTAAATATTTTTCATCGCTGTCTTAGAGCAACACTGTGCACATTAACGACTCCACAATAACAAAGATTTCTCAAATGTACAGGAGCTGATTGGCAGGGAGGTGTTTTTGTTCTCCCTTCAGTTTTCTAACTTTCTGACTAATTAAATTATTCTTAGAAGAAATAAAAATAAAAGTAATTATGCTTAAGGAAGATCTATTTAATCTTGTGTGATTTATAAAGAAAAGCGAATAGACCATAATTAAGACATGAAGTAATAGATAAATAAAATAAATAATGAGTAATAATGAATTAAACAACAAAGCCATTTTGAGCTTCCAGAAAAACACTTGTCTGCTATTCTTTTTTTTATAAAAATAATTGTGAACTTTAACCATGTGAATGTTCATTTGTCTATGAAGCAAGAACCTTTAGAGCTGCTTCTGTTGCTACATGTGCTTTTTTAGGGTGGCCCTTTATAGCTTCAAGCAATTTGAAAAAAAGGACAATGTGGCAAATTGCAGTTAGTATCATGCCATATGTTATAAGGCTAAGAAAATAGTCACAAACGTATATGCAAGGAGACTATTTAACCGTTTACCACAACCCACTAATATGAATATGTATGCGATCAGATTTCTTGGTAAAAAAAAAAGCATGTATTGTAGAATAAAGAGGTACATACTGGTTAATGACAGGTGTGTAAGCTGTGCGGTCCTCATCAATCACAGACACCATCAGAGTGATTAGTTTTGGCCAGAAGTCCAGGTTCTTTATTGATGGACCCTGCTCCTCCCTGGGAAGGTCCTGCTTCCGGCTCTAAAGGGAAAATAAATTGGAAGGTAATATGGCAGTTAAAGCATTTTTAAAATGACATGACAATAAGACAAAACCAAAGATAAAAATTTTACTTTACAGTTACCTAATGTTGTATTTATATGTCTCTTTTCCATGTCTGTGATAATGAATGGTCACGTGAACCCAACACAACAAATACATTTTCTCTTTCTCAAAAAATTAAAATAATTTCATAAAATCTCCTTCATTGGTATCAGCCTTGCTGTTTAATAAATCAGTGAAAAGTGAATGTTTGCTGCTAGGTAACAAAAAAGTTTCTTTTTCCAAAAAAGATGGAGTGGATTTGTTTTGAATCTGAACAAAGACATGGCAAATTAAGGTGTTTTTCCTGAGAGTAGATTAGTTTTAAATTTTACAGAGACTAACGGCATGAAAGTTGTTAGATGAAGAGTGGCAGGCATCCCAAAATTTCTCAGCAGGGTAACCAAATCATTTTACTTTGTTCTCCTGTTATGCAAAAAAAAAAAAAGGAAAAACTATCTGCTCTGTGTTCAGCATGAAATCCGACTGCACTGGCTCATCTCACGATAGGTAGATTATTAACTGAACTCTGTTACAACAAACAAACAATCCTGAGTATTTCTGGCTTCACTGCAAACAGTGACAACGGCTGTTATTGCCTTGTGTTTCAGTCAGCGTGTCTCCACAAAGAGTTTCTTCTGCCCACAGATTTCTGGGAGCTGCAGGATAAAATTACAATAACTGTAACGATAAGTATCAAGGTGTGTGAGCAAATCAAGGACAACAACTTTTCAGTTTTAATACCTAATATGCGTCCATGTAAATGTGAGTCAAAGTCCCCTGCAGAAATCTCTTGCTATACTGGGGCGAAAGGTGTTGAATCCAAACCTCTCACTGACTCTGCCATCTGTTCGCACCACACTGCGTGTGACCACACTGATCTCTAGTGACCGAGTAACTGTCCCTGTCATACCCTTCATCATAAACAGGTTTCACAGAAAACCAGCATGGCAAAAAAACACTCCTCAATTTCAAAACTGACAAAAACTCTAAGAGATCATCATCATACACACATATGATTATACACCCACACACTTATGCACACTGACTATGACAAATATAATCCAGTACTGTGGACTCTGAGAACATAGGCACCCAATAGGAAACTGTACACATTCTAACAATTTGCATAGGCATTTATGGCTAAAGAAAAAAAATGTTAAAAAATGAAAATGTTCAGATTAGTTGTTGAATAATTTAGCCTGAATTATTTAACAACCTTCCACATATTGACTTTGGTGCAGCACAAAAAGGAGAGCTCTGGGAACAGAAATGTGATGAGTCCATAAATCCTCCCTACAATAATCAACTTGCTTCTAATTATGAATTTTCTTCTTTTAAATTTTTCATTATGTAAGTCACATGGTGTTGTTACATGTCCCACTGACACAGCATTTGGATGTACTTCAGAATTTTATTCTCACAGGAACAAAAAAACACACGGGGCTTACAGCGGACTTGGTGACCGCTGATCATGTCAACCCAAACCTTTGGTTGGAGAAGCAAAGCTCAAGTCTATCATCTTGTAGGCTACAGACCTGAAAATAGATTAAGCTATCACTTCATCAGTTAAAGCTTCCATCATATTTATCACATTGATTCAATGATCAGGAATTTCTAATAATTGCCAGTGTTAATAAAATGGAAAATTGCATTATTAGAATAGTTATTTTACTATTAATGTTACATTGCATTGTTATTACTTTGTGTATTATGTTGTGATGACAGTGGTAGACTCCATCCATCCATCCATTTTCTTCTGCTTATCCACTCCTGAATAGGTATACAATATTCATATACTATAATATGTATTTGTTAATGATTATGACAGTTATAGTTTTCATTACAAATTATTTGGTAATAAAGGTTTAAATTTGGATCAGTGATCCTGTTCTCATTCTCAGGGGTCAAATACCGCTATTTTGTCAGAGCTGTTAGCATCTCAGAGATATACACAAGGTGGGCTTTGATGTCAGTACAATGACACACCTGTCATGGCAACAGCGCGATTGGTGTCACTTCCAATTCTTCACATATGTATGCTTGGGCAGGACCCCTTGGTATCACATTTTATGTGTTGGGTACTCTTAACATCATTTTTCAACATGCAGGGTTAATGCTGGAAAGTTGCTCATTTTAACCCAAACCCAAACCATGACACAAATTGTAGTCTTGTGGTCTGGTGACTCGTTTAGTTATTTATGCCGCTCCATCTGCCTACGTTTACACTTTTAAAAGCAATTATTATAAAAAGCAGTTTCAACTTTATAATGACCATCCAAATACTGTTTACAGATGCACTACATAATATTTATTAAACATTTACCCAGTTTTTAAAACATCAGTCACAACTTAACCAGATGATTTTAAATAGTACTGATAAATAGTACTAAAGTAAATATCTACCAATTATTAACCGATCAGTATAAAAACACCATAAACATTAATTATAATCTCCCTTTTCCATTAACTATCAGTTGGTTTACTAGCAATGAGAAATGAAACTAGGTTGGTCAGTGTGATCATAAATTAAGACAAGAAATGGCAACGACAGATGCACTTGTGATATTGTAAACGGACTGAGCTGTATTTTTCTACTTCAGCACTCATAGCACTTTAAGCAACATGCATTCATAGCAGTATTTATTTCTACCATCTAACATTCACACTCTAATGAACACATCAGCAGTCAGGAATCGAACCACTGACCTTCCAATTAGTAGATGACCTGCTCTACCTCCTGAGCTACAGCCAAATTCTTTCAGTTAGTTAAATTCTTTCAGATGAAGGAGCAATTTCTGAGTTTTGATCAAGGCTACATTAAATAGGCTTGAAATCCTTTCTAGTCTTTAACACATACTTTGCAAAACTAAAAAAGTGACACTTACTTCAAAGAGAAAAGGGATGGTTTAGAGTGAGAGGCATGAGCCATCAGTGAGACATGCTGCTATGTACTGGGAGGTAAATTTTTGTTAAGTTGGAGACATGAATAATAAAACACATGTCTCTGCAGGTGGTGAGTCAGCTATGCAAAGCCTATCGGTGTGTGTATTTGTGTGTGTCTGCAAAACTATATGCATATACGAAGGACACTGAAGGTTGTGTCATCCCTACTAAATCTGATGCAGTATGCAGCCACCTAAAATGTTGTGTGTACTCCCTTTGCTCATTTTTATTCACTTCAAATAGCTACAAAAAGCCACTGAAACAAATTCATTGTCAAAAGTTATTAAGAAGCTTCTGTCTTTTTTGTTTTATTCTTTACAACATACCCACGGGTTTCACTCTTACTTTCAGTAAGAAGTCAAGTAAGAGTCCAGTGCACTTTCCCTACTTCTGCTGCACAGGGTAGTGGAAGCAGAGCAGAAATATTGAGAGCAGTGTATAACTCCTCTAGGGGGTGGGTAGTGGTTTATGTTTATTGTTTAGCCTCTGCAATTCCCATGCAGAAGAAATCGGCATTAGCATACCACTGGCTCCTCATCAATTCTCACAATGTGACACAAATTACACAGCCTCTGATTGAAGGATGTTCCTGGAAATGTGATCAAATTCCCAAGAGAAGGAGCTGTGGGTGGAACTGAAACGGCTGCTATGGATTTTAAAGCACAGTGAAAAATAGTTGTATGTTTAATGTATCGGTGAAAAACACATTTAAAGACACCCATTCTGAAAGCAAACAGCATCTTCTTCAAACGCAGTTAAATCCCCTCTTGTGTATTGTTGGTAAATATGTGATAATGTAGGTAATGTAGGTACCTATCAAATCATTTTGAAAGGCTTACTAGATAAGTGCAGTGAATCCCTGCCTGTCAACAGTCACCGACCTGTCTATTCAAAACCAAATAGCTTCTATTCATTTGTCTTCTTATGCATTCACATTTGCATATGCATGAGCACATGTGCATACATATGTGCATTATTATAGATGCATGTCCATGTTACCAGGCATTTCTAGCATGTGCACCATCACCTTCATAGTGGATAATCATTTTGTATGATTTCTTTGCCCTCTCTCCAATTCCCCTTCATCTTGCGTTTCAAAATCCTCCCTTTACTTCCAGGATTTAAGAAACAGTTAAGCTAGATTCCCCAGCCCCTCCTCCCCAGAGTCATTTTACGCCCAGGCAGAAGCAGAAAGCTTTGTTGTCATGTTATGCAAGATTCCTCGTTGTGGCTGGGATATTTCTCTGCTTGCCTGGCCACTGTGTCAGCTCCTGTGTCACCACACTCAGTCACTGTTAGCAACTGGAGAATTGGGGTCTGAGATGTGTTCTATCTGCCGGGCCAAAGGCTACCTGGTGTATGTGAACATAATTTATAATCACAGTGAGGCTTACTTTGTGGTGAAGCTCATGTCTTTTTTTCACTGCCAGGGGAGGAAACATTGATAGAGAGGCTGTCTACTGTGAAACTGGTGGACGAAGACGTAATTAGCGCCAAGTGTCTATCTCACCGGTTTGGTGATTGCTTACAACCCCTAAGGCTGTTTAAACAAAGAAAACTTATTATTCAACTTTTGAGCAGATTGCACCCTATTACGACCTAAAAAGACATTATCTTCTGCGATGTGAAGGCCATTCTCCCTGGGAAGTAAACCATAAAATAATCAAGCAGAGCTGCCTGTTGACTGATTATTTACTCAGGCGAGGCCAAAGCACAAGTAAACTAGCACATGGAAATAAGTTTGGAAGAGCAAAACATAATGTAGGACTTGAAGCTTTGCTTTTTGAATACATAAATAGGTGTATCTGCCAGTTCTCAATATAAACATGTGCCCACAGCTGCTCATAGCACTATTAATACACTATAATATTTTTCACTGAGTAGCAGTAGTACGGTATCATACTTTCAGGAAAGAACAATATGTCATTTTGGATGAAACATATTTTTTGTGGTGCTACATTATCCGTGGCAACACTTCAGCATCAAACAAATCTTCATAACAGTTGATAAACTTTTTTTGTTTGTTTTTTTTGTTTTTTTACATAAGGTAATATCTGCCAGACGCTTGGCTGCTTTATACGGCTGTTTTCCACCTACGCTCCTCCTTTCAAGGCTGAAGTCTTTCGTGCAAAGTCTGCAACAGACACAGTGTGCATTTTATTGCGTGTTAAATGTCAGTGGTGATATATGGACTATTGATTTCCAGCCATTCTGGATTGAATTTATATTTTTCCAGAATTGTCACACATCAGTACAAAGCAGCATGAAGCTGAAAAGGAGAGCATGATGTCACCTTTATTACAGGCTGAAGGTGAAACCTGATAAAGGTGTGAGGTCAGAACCAGAACATTTTCATCTTAAAGAAAAGAGTGCTTTTAACTTGAAATTGAGTGGTTCTGAAGTAGTGACTGTTATTAGTATTAGTAAATGTTATTGTAGATATTATTTCTACTATAAGCTTAAAATGAGCCTACTTTTCACTAATGTTTGTAAGACTCCATTATGTACCAGTTATCTAGTTATTGGTGCATGCCTGCCTGGTTAATTACCAGATGTTGAGTTGCTAGTTTGTAAATTATGTGACTGCATGAATCTGTGAGTTGCTGTCATTAACGTATAGCAGCTGTTGCTCACATTGTGTTAACTCGGCAAGAGTCAGAAATGGAGAAAATATTACATTAAAAAACCATTATGGTAACAATAACCACATTAAATTTTATTAGAGTACCACTGTCATTGCCATTACTATCAATAAAAACCCATCATCTTTGTAGAAATGATCTTCTTCCACCCCTATGAATGGGCCACTATTGGATAGGTTATAGTTTTCAAGCCCAGGCAATCCGCAGTAATCGCAACAATAATGAAATAAGCCAAACATAACAAAGCTGAACAGGTGGCAGGCAAATCCCATTCCAGAATATTGGTGAACAGATGCATTTTAAAAGCGCTGTTTGGGAAAGAGGAGAAACAGGAAGTGTTCACTGACCCCAGTGTTTCTCCTGCAGCAAGTCCACACACAAGCTGCTGTTATATAACTGCACAGGTCTGCCTGACACATGAACCATGATTTGATTAAACAACTGGGCACCTCTTTTTTCCCCTCTTTTCTGAATTAAACAGTGCATGCATAACTACAGTACTGTACTCAGCCTTTACTGTAGCTACATCCTGTTTGCATATAATTTAGACTGACTTGAGGAATTCAGCATACATGCCAAGTTTTTGTTTGTTATGCAGAACCATTTGAAAAGTTATCCTTGGAAACTCTTTTGAAAATGGCAGGAAATTTCAAAAATGCTAGGCAGAAACTTGTATGAACCATCTGTCTATCACTGTCTATGACAGGCTAACTTTAACCAATCAGAACAATGCACCATAACGTAACACCAAAGAGAAGAACCACAATTATAAGATGCAGTGTGAAGAGCTTTGAAAGTAAGCCTCCACCAGCACATAGTAGCATGCCAGTGGAAGGTTACTAGCACACAGCTTGAAGCCTGGCAAAATGCATTTTTGTGTGTTGATTACTCTGTGCATAGCATGTCTTTTTGTTGTTTTGGAGTGTTTATGTTTTCAAGAAGAGACCAAAGTGTTATTAGTCAAATTTATATCAGCCAGTTACCTGATCAAGGAGTTGGTTGTATAGTTCATGACAATTATCAAAGATGTATTTATAGGTAGAATCTAGACACGCTTTGACACAGTCCTTCACCACCATACTGGCTCTTGGGGGACTCTGGAGTTCTTGTACCTGCACACACACATACACACACAGACACACACAGAAATATATACAAATGATTAAAATCCAGGAAGTATTTTTTTTTTTAAATAGTCATAACATTTTATCCCTTCCTTGTGGAAAAAAGGGCAACTTACTCCATGTATTATATATATAGTACTTGACATGTGACTGAACTAGCATTTAGGTACATGTGCAGTGCATCACATACTAACACAGGGGCTCCACTGTGTGAGCAGCGGTGCATACTGTATACACAGTGAAGCTCAGCATGGTTATGGCACAGAATGAAAGCTTTGGTAACTTAAAGTGACAGTTTTCATTCCTTTGCTCACAGCTGCCATCTTAGCTATGCCTCAGTGCGCCAGCACTACAACCCCACTCCCACAAAGAACGTCGGATGGAGCCGTGCTTTTCATATAGCAGGAGACAAGCCAGTATACTCTTGGGGGTGAAGGAGATAGAGGAAACAAACATAGTTGTTTATTGATGAATTCAGTTCAGCACAACTCCACTGTATTAGCCTGCAAGCATGTGATTGTGTAACAATAAATGCTTTTTTTTTTTTTTTAAGGGTCAAAGAAAGGGTTTTCAGGAATTATGATTTTGGGCTCAGTTCACAAATTAATCTGGATTTATTTTCGTAACAAAATATTTGGAAGACTTAATGGACATGACATGATGAAAGGGCCACTCAGTCAAGGGCACGGCATTTCTGTGATAGAAGGTGAAAAGTTTTTCAATGGTATACAAAGGTTACATACAATAGAGCTCCATCATCATTTATTACAAGTTTATGTCTCTTTCAATTTTCTCTTAAATAATGTGCTCGTGCTCCCCTGTCGCCCTTCAACCTGTCCACCTTCACTGTCGCTCACAAAAACACACCTTCATCCTGAAGAACGTGATGCTGGTCAGCAGATCAACAGTGGACTTCAGATCTTGGAGACGCTCTGGGTTTCCTGCAGGGAAATTGTCCTGGTGTAAAACAGAGAGAGAAAAATGACATAAGGAAAGAGGACATCTTGTTGATAGCAGCCTTGTAACGTCACATACCTCCACCTACCACGTCATATCGTTTAGGCCAAAATATTAAAATTGATTACAGTGCAATGCCCAGCAATCATAACGAAATGACTGTCTGTCTAATCGTTTAGTGGACAAGGGAGGTCTCTGCTGATGAAAACCTCTATTTCAGGGCCATGAAGTCATCAGGCAGTGCAAAGCACCGTGACGGAGAGCATATAAAGCCCTGACAGCTCAGAGGAAAGGCATCGCTGCCCCATACATTATCCTACTTCTCCTACTCTCTCAGTGCGCTAATAAAATTTTGCTTGTTTTCTATCTGTCCTCTTCCCTGTCAATAAATGCACATGGGAGATTCAGGAAATGGAGCCAAATCTTAACAGCGCCTGTAGGCTTGACAGCACAAGCACAGGAGAGGTTTCTGTTTTTTTTTTTTTTTATGCGAGTCGATCAGCAGAGGCAAAACTCTTCTGACATCTTAACGACGTGTGCAGCATGCAGAGTTTTATTGGGTAACCAAGAATACACAAAATAGACAATTGAGTTTTTTCTATGTTAAACGGGTCTCTAACCAAGAGAAAAAAAAATTGTATATGGCCTGTTAATTCTTCAGACAGGCAGCAGTGTACTGAGACCTTACAGTACACTTCTTAGACCCGTGATTAACAGGAAAAGTCAATTTTAGCTGTGAAAGTGTAGCCCCCAATAAACAAAGCTGTCGACAGGCAAACAAGCTTGACACACATTTTGCATAAGCAAATGTGGATCACGTATACTATATTTGGCTGCTGGAGTGGGGAAAAAAAAAAAGAGAAGAGAATCAGTGGGGGTTGTTTCTTCTTCAGATAAAATGCTGTTTGTGTCGCTGCCTTTTATATGAACAATACAGTTGTTTGAGGGTTTTATAGTGTGTCTCTAGATGAAAGATTGTATTCAGTTTACATTTCAAAATGAAATTCATCCAGTTGCCAAGGGACTTCTTTTCTAGAGTTACAGGGAAAATACACTGCAATCAGTCACTTCCTTTTCCTGCTTTTTTCCTCGTATACTATGTAGCCTTCAAACACAAGTGAAACCATTTGTCTCTACGAAACAATTGCTCTATACCGCAGTGTCACCACAGCCTCGAATGTGGCTGTGCGTATTTGCACTGAGAGCGCGGTGCCACAGAAGCAGCTAAGTATCTGCTCTAGTCGTTACGTGCTGGTACGTAAATTTACAGAGTGAAACTAAAAGACTGCAATAGGATTTTGTGTCTATAAAGTAATTTTGAAAAATAAAGGTAATCCACTAAGGCTGATGAATTCCTCAGTCAACATTTAAAGTAATCTATGTTTTCTTACTTTTACAAAACAGGCAATAACAGCTCTCGGTATGAGAAGAAAATCACCTCAGAAAGAGCTTAAACTGCGTTAAAAAAAATGTTCAATTTTCACTATTGTCATTCTGCCTTTCAGTGATAATGGAGGTCTGATCCATTGCTTAGTTATAAAATTAAATGACTCTTTCACATGGCATTTACTGCACAGTTTAAGCGTGTTAAATCCAGCGGTGGATTCTTCGACTTAAAAATGTAATATAGGTGTGTAATTATGGTGTTGAATGTCAAGGAAAATCAAGTAGTTGTTGACATTCATTTTAGCTGCTGCAGAAAAAGTAACATCTACATTCAAATATTATGACTTCAGCTAGCAATCTAATTTGACATCTGACAACCAGCTTTGAATGCAGATGGCATGTCTTCACAAAAAAGGACTTCACTACTGACTAAACCTGTGTAAAGCAAGGGGATTTATAAAAAGCAGGCTAGATTAAACAGCTTAAAAAGGCACGCACTGGTCAACTAGAATTACAAAGTACAAGATGTGAAATTGTAGCCTCTCTCAAACTTAAAATAATTATTCACCTGCGGACTTGCTAAAAAAAAAAACAACTGCTCATTTCTTACTGTTCAAGCGCACCTTGCCTGTAGAAATGCTACTCTTAACTTCAGGTGTTTATAACGGGAGCAAAATAGTGTAAGGAACTTTCTCTAATCACATTCACGCTCAAACCCAGAGCTCATCAGCAGAAAAACACAGCGAAAAGAAAGGAGAAAAAAAGATTTATTGTCCACAAGCAGACAAACATACTAAAAGTCTAAGCATCCATCTCTGCTCCAAAAGGAGAGACATGAACAGTGCCTTCCAAAGATGACAGGAAACACATTACGAGATGAGATGAGGAGTGAGCGATGCTGATGAGCTTTTAGTTCTTCGTCTTTGTTCTAGTGTGCGATGAAAATTAGGTTGGGCCGGTGCCTACGATGAGTGGAAATTTCCAAAGCACTAACTGCTTAACACATAAAAAGTCAGAGCATTGACATCTTCAACATTTTACAATTTCAGCTCTGATGCTGTAAAACAGTACACTGTAGAGTTTCATTGTTACAGTTATTTAGGTAATATTTCTGTGTGTGGATACTTTTTTACCGGTCAGCATGGTTGACTGGTTTAAAGGATTAGTTTGGATTTTCTAAAGTGGGGTGAGTCTAGTGTATTCCCATCAACAGAGGGTGGTCACCAGCCTCACAGTTTGGAGAAGCAGACAGAAAGCTAGGTAGTTTGTGTTATCATGTTTGGATCCTAATTAGCCATTTACAACAAAGTAACACAGTAACTAAAAGCAAACTAAAAGACTGAGCAAAGTTATGTTTATTTTGAAGCGGGCTATAATAGCTTGTGTTCCCTGTCAGAAAGAACCAATTAATGTTAGAAGATGTTAGAATATTTTATATATATATAACACACTTGTACTTTTTTTTAATGAGTGTGTCTTTCTCTTTGCTGGCTAAAAAACATTTTGCAGCTGTCACAGCAGCATGTTTAGCTTCCTCCTTTCTACTTTTCTAAACCGGTGACCTGCCAAACGCCATTTACTTTACGTAATGCACTGACTTTGGACAATTACCTCATACATTCCCACTTAAAAAAAAAAAAAATCTGAACTAATCTTTCAAATGTTTATTTTGGCCAGGCTGTGAAATGGCTGGTCAAATACCAGGTAACAAATGGAGCGAGTTCCAGGTAATTGAGTGGAAAAAGAGATCAAAAGCAGTTATGCACTGATGAGTGCTGGAACACAAACTACCACAGGAACTTTGAACTGGAAACCATGCACTCTGACCAGCTTTAGTGAAAGCATGCGTTATGTACCTCCACATCTGTATGTCTGTCACTATAAAGGTATAAATACTGCACAAACAGTTTAGATTTTGAAGATACAAAGGCCTCATTTAACCTCCACTAAAAATTGTGTCAGTTGTTTTGATTTCAACTAGACAGAGGTTTATGCCCTAATATACAGAAAATGTTTTTTTTCTGAGCATTTCAAATTGATAAGAGACCCCAAGCAAAACCAGAGCATATTGATGAGACTATATTTTTCATCTGACCTGAAAATGCCTTAAACCTCCCAAGGACGAGCTGAAATGCTGCTGAAGAGGGCGTCTGGACTAACTTGTTTAGTCTGATGCCACTGTGACCCACCTCTGGATGAGCAGCAGAAAATAGAAGAAAGCACTTCTAAGCCCCTTCTGTACATTAAATACAGCCAAGGTTACGAACACTAAACGCCAGTATCTCTTCCGTTCCACTTTAGGAAATGCACACTTTAGTAAGTTCTGTGACCTTTCAGTAAATAAATTTCGTTGTTTTCAATCACAGTTGGCAGAGAAGTTTCTTATCTTCTGCACTCTGTGAAAGGTGACACTAGCTCTTTTCTTCTGCTTGGATTTTTACACTTTCCGCCATAAATTTCAAACGGCTGACTCTGGATTAAGCAGGTTCTGCTCCGGAAAGACAAGATTACCCTAAATACGTGCAGCATTGCGGGCATAGCTTTTGTTCTC
This sequence comes from Pterophyllum scalare, assembly GCA_024447675.2. NCBI lineage: Eukaryota > Metazoa > Chordata > Actinopteri > Cichliformes > Cichlidae > Pterophyllum > Pterophyllum scalare. Next base: position 12,132 of record JAMQGT020003746.1, on the reverse strand, counting down.
TGAACATTTGCTTCGCAAGCTTTGAAATTATATGTGACTGCTATATAAGAACGACAGAAGCTAAATGCTTGGGTTATGTTTGGGAATGAATGTCAGTACCTTAGCAAAATCTTGTTGGTATTATCTCTTAAGTATAATTTTTTTGTTCATTATCAGATCCATGAACAGGACAGTGTTATTAAAGATGACATAATACTGGTGTGGAAAGCTACAGGTACGCTCTTATACTTTTTCACTGATTTAGGAAGTAGGAGGCAAAAAAAACAGTCAATTGCATTAATTAATACTGTACAGAGTTTCATTTTAAGACTGCAGCACATGGTTCTAACTGAACAAACATCACTTTACATAAAACTACCCAAAACTCAGCCAACAGCGTGCTGTGAATACTGAGATTTTATGTGCGACCCAGTGAATCCCGGTGAAGTCCCAGATGGGACAGACCAGCCATACAAGGTGTCACCATGTATGAGGAGTGTTAGACTTAAAGTTGAAAGGGAAGAAACGCAAATGTAGCAAAATGTAGAGTGGCAGCTGCAACCAGGCTCCCTCTCTGCTGATTCAAGTCCTCTGTTTTACAAAAGCAAACTCAATCTCCCTCAGAATGTCATTATAGGGAAATCCATACTCTGAGCGGGTGGAGAGCCAGATCTGAATCTTATTACTGTCCAATAGCGCAGGCGGGCTTGTGGGATGGCTTCAGAAAGTGGGAGAATGAAGGAGGAGGTAAAATCTGTGTGTGCGATGTGGATGTGTGTGCATGAACCACTGGTCTGTGGCAGGTTTGACAAGAGAGCAGCAGGGCAGCGCTGGCAGGTGAAGCCAGTGCGATATTCTGACTTCTCTCAGTGAACGTGTCGATTGCCAGACAACCAGGCCATCTGAAAATAAAAGGGCCCATCTCTCCTACACTTAACTTTCTCTCCTTCTCTTGACCACCCATGCCTTTCATTCATCATCTGTTATTCCCCTCCACTCTTTCCAAATCCATTTCATTTCTTCCATACATCTCCCTCTTTGTCGAAATCCCTCTCTGCTTGTTTCATCCACTTCTGTTTCCAAATCCTCACAATCCCTCCCTCACTATTTGCAGCTTCATTTTCCGTCTCCCATTCATGGACACACCACTGCATTTGGGGTGTTTCTCTGTAATCACATGCGGCTTCACACTGATGGCTGTGGCAAAGAACAGGGGAACTAAAGCAATCACCCACTTAACGACACCTTGCCTTTTGTGTTACATTAAAGGTGAGTGGGTCATCTTTCAGCTACAGTTCACTGTGTCCTGCCACCAGCTGGGAGAAGCGTGGAATCTCAGGTGCATACCTATGTGTGCATGGCAGTAAAGTCGGTTGGTGTGCACGTGGTAAAGAGACAGAAAAAGAGGGAGAGAGAAAATACAATATGTGTTTGCACTGTGTGTCTGGATCTGAGCAAATCTACATGTACGTGCACATCTACATATACAAATCCGATATCCTGACAGCCATAATTGTGACTGAACAAGAGATAAAAATAAGACACTCATGGCAGCACTGCACGACTGGAGAATCATCACAAAACAAACATGGCGACATGTATTAAAGGGAGGAAGTTTATATTTACAGGACAAAATATATGTGAATCTAGCTATCATTTTCTGGCTACATTTTTTTTGCATCTAATAAATAAGGAAGTTTTAGAAATAAACTGGATCAGCAGCATCGTCTGTTTTTCTTTTTTACTTATGTACTGGTTGGTAATTTGGGGTGCACAAAACATTATCAATCTGAAGCAATTTATGCACTTTTGTAATTAAAATATTGTTTTTTGCAGGTATGTAATTAACAGTATAATTTCTACTTTAATTTGTTGCACAAATAGGTCAGTACATTGTATCTAGCACTGAACAGAAAACAGAGGCAAGACAACGTGCCATTGAAAACTTAAAGGCGTGTGTCACAATGTATAACGGTGAGAGCACTTTACATCACACATATTCATGGTATGGATATAACAACCAGCAAATTTTACATAAAGCAGGGCAATCAAGCAATCACAAAACAGGACAATCGATCACAAAATGAGGCTGCCTGATATACAATCACCAAGCAAACGACCCTGATGTATGAACCAATATCATACAGTAAACAGGCTGTGACCTCGACTGAGCTCATATGGTGAAATGATATTTCCCACCATGTACACAACAGGGAGGGTCGACAAAATATTAGAAGCACATTTCACAAGACCATACAGACCAGTTCAACACTAGGACCACTATGGTATAGATCTGAATCTATATCTCTGCACCACAGTATTAATAAAACCGATAACATACACAAAGTGCACTTTAATGGACCGAGATAGCTCGCACGGATAACAGACATTCAGTATAGTATTGCCTCATGGTATAACATACTGATAAATCTTAACCTTAATTGCTAGCAAGGCAATCTGACTGTCCTTTCTGAAAACACAATTAGTACTTTCTTCTTCTCTGTAAAGTATCCATCAATTTGCCGTCCTTTGCTGCTAAACTATGTATAGTTAATTTAATGAAGAAGTTTCTGACTCTGGATCCTGCAGTTGAACCATCAAAGGAATAAGGAACAAGGCATGATTGCCTCATTAATTAAGAGCCCACTTTAGGATGTAGCGCTTATGAGACATCTTTGTTCTTTATAATAGTAACAATAAATTTAAATTAGTCTGTAGATTATAGTCTCCAGGTAGAAAAATGGAGCTAACAGCCCACTTTACAGATATTTTTCAGGATGTCCATGGGCCACCAGAGCGCTGGACCCTCTTTGCAGGGTCTATTTATTGGACTAAGAGGACCACTGTTTTTGAGATGATGAATGGCCTCTTGACATTGTGGGCTGATTACTGATGTTTGTGCGCCAGGCTACACCAGTGGTTGCTGAAAACTGCAAAAGCTCTGAGGTCATTTTACATACATCGTACTTTTTAGCTCGCCGCTTCTTGTAAATAATAAGGAACATTCACTTGGGATATGTGACATTATCAAATGCTGGCATGGCATCACAACTTCTGCTATGACATTTATCTCATCGTAATCGCTGATATTTAGCATATTTAACACCTTTATACTTGGCATTAAGAGTCATGCGAGAAGGAACTGCACCCAAGACAAAAAGAGAATCTAGATATATTTGACATTAACAACAAAGTGTAACTGTTCCATGCTACAGAGTAAAAAGAGAGAGTGATAAAAACAGTGGTGATTTCACCTAGATTGTGATGCAGTGGGTGCTGGGACTATCTTAGATGTCGAACAGGAAACATAGAGAACTAAATGTCAAGTGATGAAAAATATTGAGACAGAGTTACTGTTCTCTTGTTGTTCTTAGTCACAATCCTTGGGAGTTATCTACCCACTGGAGTGTTTCATCCTTCAACCATACCACTCCTTTGTTTTACCTGTGTATGTCTTAAGTCTTTGATCTTGCCACCCCAAGGTCTTCCAGACCCTTGATGTTTTACCTTTTGTCTCTGTTTAACACCTACAGTATATGTATCCCTCGCCGCCCCCTGTCATCCAACTGTGCTTTTTTATAAACAGCATGTTTTGCAAGTGGTTTGGGGTCAACTGACACTTTCCAGACCTTACACCTTGGAAAACAGGACTTATTTATTTCTTTGACACAAGCACCAAAATGTGAAATGCTACTGCAGTGTATAAGACAAGAGGCACATATTGCCATACAGCAAATACACTCATTGGCAACTTCATTAGACATACCTGTTCAACTACTAGTTAATGTAAGACATCTAATCAGTCAATCACATGGCAGAAACTCAGTGCATTTAGGCAGGTAGACATGGATAAGGCCACCTGCTGAAGTTTAAACTGAGCAACAGAGTGGGTGATTTATTTGACTTTGAGCATGATGTGGTTGTTGGTGCCAGATGAGTTGCTCTGAGTATTTCAGAAACTGTGGATCTACTGGTACTTTCCCATGGTAGGTACAGTATTTGGCATAAACAACATGAAGGTATGAATCCATCCTGCATTGAATCAATGATTTAAGCTGCTGGTGTTGTTGTAATGGTGTGGAGGATTCCTCATACATGTTGGACTCCTTAATGCAAACGAGCATCATTTAAACACCACAGCCGAGTGTTGCTGTTAACCACGTTCATCCCTTCTTCTGACAGCTGCTTCCAGCAGGATAACCTGCCATCTCACAAGGATTTAATCATCTCAAACTGATTTTGTGAACATGGTAATGAGTGCACTATTCTCAAGTGGCCTCCACAGTCACCAGATCTCAATCCAATAGAGCACCTTTGGGAGATTCAGATCACGGATGAGCAGTTGACAAATCTGCAGCAACTATGTGATGCTATCATGTCAATATGCACAAAATCTCTGATGAATGATTCCAGCAACTTGTTGAATCTATGCAGTGAAGAATTAAGGCAATTCTGAAGGCAAACGGGTCCAACCCAGAAATAGCAAGGTACAGCAAATAAAGTGTCTATATGTGTATATGTATGTATATATGTAAAACCAGTGGACATTAAACTGTCAAACATGACCAACATCATCTTTCTGTTGGTAGTGGCAGATGTCACATAAACATGATTTCACACAGACGCACACAGTAGTAAAACTTTAATACATACCCGATATTTAGAGAGGTCGATCCTCAACGAGTTATGTAGCTGGTCCAGTAATTTTACAAATTTCTCCCTCTGTCAGGATCAGAATTGTATAATTCAGTTCAGTGTCACATCCAAACTATTGTGCCTACAAATTTATAACACTGCGTGGTGTGGAGCATAGCTTTGCCTCTACTGATTCAGTTTTATGTGCTGGAACAAAATTTTGTGATTTTGCTATATTGCCAGCGTCAGCTTGCTGGCTAAAAATTTTATATGATGCCTTACAACATTAGCTTCTTAATGTTCTAAAGGACAGCACCAGTACACTTTTCAGATGTTGCTGATTTTGTACAAAACTTAGACAAATAAGAATTATTTTTAAAAAAAATAGTGACGTCAACAGTTCAATATCAGCTTGTTAAAAAAGAAAAGAAAAGAAAAAGTCTAACTTTTGCCAAGAGAAATCACATTTCTTATTAACACTATATTACACTATGATAGACAACAAGAATATAATAGGTGCACTTACCCCAAAGTTAGAGGCAGCAAATCGGTCTGAAGCGGAGGCAGTGGTTGTGGTGGTGGTAGTGGGATGGGCAAAGTAGGCATTGATATTAGCAAGCAGGTTGCTCATCACTGCTGGCACCCCAGGACACATGTATTTGGCGGAAAGACAAGAGAAATGCCTGCAGAGGAGAATAAACAGCTATTATCCTACAACAAGTGGGAGACAAAGGGAAAAAGGCATAATTTTCTCCACAAGGGAATATAAAACAATCACATGAAAAAGTACAATTTAAGATCCCACATCAACTGGACAATTTCAGAGAGATGCGTCAAGAGCTCAACGTGCCCTTACACAGTGCTGAGAAAATACATATATACATACATAAGTTACAAAGGTGTGAAAAAAGGCTGAAAAATACCCTGTCCACTGCTTCTATCAATTACTCTACACTGCAGTAACCACAATTAAAAAAAAGAAGGCGAGAAGCGATACTGCAGTAGAGCATTTCCTAATTCTCTCTCAGCTTCTGACGACTGAAGGGAGAATATATTTTAATGTTCCAAACAATTACTTCTGTTGGAAGAGTTAGTGCATAAGGAGACCACTGCCCTGTTCATGCAGTAAAATGTGTCTTGAATGAGTATCTATAGAAAATGATGTCATAAATCAGACTGAACTCTATAACCTATGCTGTTAACCACATAAGACTGCAAAGTAATAGATGGTGCATATAGGTTTAACAGTAAATCTAGGGATGAGATGCAATCATATCCAAAGGACGAGAAATGAAATGTGTAAATTTTGCTGAGAACCATCAAACCTGTATTTTTAATTCTCTATCATATATGACAGAGATAGGCCCCGGCACACTATTTGAACTGTCCAGTTCAAATAGTTCAAACTTGATCTTAGTACTAGAAGGTGCTTTGAAATGAAAGTTCTCTCTCCAGTGAGGGAGGGGGTGGGGATGGAAATTAATATGTTTTTTTTCTTTCTTTCGTTCTTTTTTTTTTTTTTTTACTGCTGCTAACCTGACATCTTCTTGTTTCTTTTTCTAATCTCTCTAGCTCCTTTTTTGAGTGTGTGACTTTTAGACTACACACAGTAACAGAGGCACATGCCACACTGGATTTGGCATGAACTTGCCCTTTCTCTGCACACACATCTGAGCAGTGCTACCCAGCAGTAATTAAGTGGTGGAGCCTGAGAGGCCTGGTTTGAGCAGGGATCTCTGCCTGAGTGAAGAGCATATGCTCCTTTTAACACTTCATCCTGCTGCTCCACAAGCCATTTGGAGTGCATCTTATATCATAATGCAGCAGGATGTTGTTATTGTGGATAGCTTACCACATATAAAATTAATAGGTGCAATAATCTGTACGTTTATTTTAATGCCTTTCAAAACCATGTAGACCTGAGCTTCCTTTTCAGCCTCAGGCGTGACCCTCAGCAAACAAAGATTTTGATGCATTGGACACTTTTTACAGTCTCAACCATTTATTCTACACAGGTTCGCAGAGAGGTTGGAACCTGTTGCATCTGACAATGAGATAGTATTCAGTCTTTTTTAACACCACTACAACTGAGGCAAATATTGTACTTTGTAGTTCATTGGTCTTACAGCTTTAGTTAGTAGTTAGCATAAAGATTACCATTTTGCATGCCCTTATGTGTCACCAAATTATGTGTTTTTTTTGTTTTGTTTTTTTTCAGGGGGGTGGGGGGCTTGAAAAGCACAGTCATGCTGTAAACACATGATGATCTTATAAGATATAATGTACTGCTGTACCCAGCAATATAAAAATAAGCTCAACCTTAAATCTTATAGCAGCAAAGTGCAACATGCACATTAATGCAGCAGTGATATCAGAATGTGATATGATATGATATGAATGTGAAACATCACAGAGAATAGTAAAAATGACATACATACAGTTACTTAACTTCTGAATGTAAGGTTTTTACTTTTAGTGGCATATTTTCACAGGGTGGTATTAGTACTTTAACAGGATTTAAATACTTCTTCCAAATCTGTGTATGACAATTTGAGCATGTCCGTTAGTACTGCAAAGCTGAATGTTGAGTGTTGAGATTGAAGACAGACATTTTGAACATCTTGCTCAGTGATTCATCACTTCCACAGAGTTATGTGGAGTAACAGTAGCAGATTTACTCCCCCTCCTCCTCTGTGGAGCGGACGGACACACACACACACACACACACACACACACACACACACACACACAACACTCACCCCCCCCCCCCACACACACACACACAATAACACAAACATGTTCTCATTGGGAGGCCTATTTAATTACTCTGCTTTCAGCCTCCAAATTACCCAGGAGCACTTGGGGTTAGGAGAGCAAAATGAACGATGCAAAGAGAGTGATGATGGCATCCGCTGAATTCCCGTGGTGCTTTTAGAGCTGGATCTCTTGAGCCCACTTTCAACAGGGAAGACATTGCCTCCCCTAAAGTTACCCTGCTTTGGTTTTTACCAGCAGATGAGATGTACTACACACTCACATATCATTTAATGGTTTCCGATAGCTAGAAAAGATGAACAAAAGATTATGAGAGATGCGGACAGAAAGATGGGGGGTGGGGGAGTGGTGATTGAGTGCAATGAAGAAAAACAAAAATGAAGGCGGGGTATGCCGGGAGTTGCTCTAAAGGGCACCGGAGGAAAGTGAGCCTTCACAGCTGCTGTGATTTATGCAGTCATGATGTCAAGAGTGACTGTGAGTCAAGGTTCAATGATGACGAAAACAGAAAGGTATGGCCTTTCATAAATTCCTGATGAAACATAATGAACACTGATGTGAGAAACACTATGGTTAAACAAGGTTCAAGCCTGAAGCATTAACTCCTCCTGATAAAGCAGGTAATAAGGCCACTTACAGCTGCACTTTAATAACTTGGCAATACCTCATATGTTGCAATGCACTGTCACAGTGAATCAACAACATGTCAGCTCGCGATTCTCCATCACTTTCCAGCGCCAATATGATCCAACATGTCAACAATACCTGTGCGATATGTTGATGGTCCTATACAACGTTTGCATGCCAGTAACACAGAGATGGTGTCTGCTGTAGCCACAGTGAATAGGATTTCTGTTGGTGAGCTTACACTATACTCGGGCTGTTGTTGTAGCAGCTGCACCCCTGTCTTGTGTGGATATTATATGACTGCAATTGAAGAATATTTGTAATACTAAAGGACTGTGGAAACAGGTAAAACTAACCTTACAAGATTAAAAAGAAAACCAATGATATGTTTGCCGTACAGGGCCAATAGGAATATAGATAAATAGGTCTGCAGTGTTCAATCATGATGACTAGCAGAGTAGGTGGTGGGAGAATCAAACAGATCCAGAGCTCAGTGGCAAAAAAATCTAAATCAAAGGTGTACAGGACAAGCATGCTGAAGGAATACAGGTTGCCTATTTTTGGTACACAGTTTCAAGATATATATTATAAGAGCGCTGCCTGCCATGTTACCACATTAACAAATTTCAAGCAAATGATTTTCAAACTTCAATTTTTAAATTATTAAAAATAATGATCAATTTTGCTTCATCTCAGGAATCCACATGGCCAAATCTTCAAACTTGAAAGTGCAAATATGACCTGAGCCTTCCATTCAATTTGCCAACAATCTGTGAGTAATTAGGGTCTGATTTAGTTAGGCAGCAGCTAATTACATAGTAAGCTTTTGGGACTGCCCAACAAGTGCAGGGGGAACAGAGCTTAAAAGGTGCAGTTCGGTGGTACTTTTCATACAGCTCAGACTGAAATCAAAATGTGATCAGACTGCAGACATACTCAGTGACTCATTATTAGTAAGTGAATTAGTGCAGAAGAAGTCATTAGCAAACCACGGACAACAACTGATACAATGCAAGCAACAATCTTTATCTACTTATATCTCAAAGCCATCTGAGTTTGAATTTCTAATGGAAAATGTTGCTTTATTTTCTGTGTTTAGCTGCCAATGTGATATTTTGAAAAATATTTTAAAATCTTATTCAAGATATGTACGTAAATTAACCAAATATTAATGCATGATGTTAATTAAATCCCACAAAAATGTTTTAAAAAAAAGGACTGAAACATACACAATCTCTGTCTGTCTGCTTCTTCACAATCAGGAGCTGACAAAACCAAACTTGGTCTTAGGCCCCTGAAGATTCTTATCTATATCAATTATTATGACATTATCATATTGTCTAGCAACCACCTACCAGTGGCCTAAAAAGACTAATTTGTAGCATCTATGCATGTACATCATCATGTTCCCTAGCAACCACATACCAACAGCTGAAATTACCCATTTGTAGTGTAAATGTACCTTAGAAAAGCACTTGTCTTAGTACAATACATGAAATGTCTGTCAACATTAGGAAGAGCTGAGCAACCAAACTTGGCAAACAGGTACATCGTGGGCCAGAAAGGTTCTCATCTATGTCAGATATTATCATGTCATCCAGTGACCAACTGGCTAAAATGACCGATTTGTAGTATGTATGCACCTATAACACTTTATAAAGGCATCATATTGTTTTAATTTCACAAAAACTGAATAAACTAATTTTTGAGTCATCTGTGTAGGTTCTCAGTCATCCAGGTCGTAGTACTCTCTGGAGCTTGAAAAAAAGGCGACTGGACTTCTTTAAGTTTCTTGAAGATGTTTCACCTCTCATCTCTTCGGATGAGAGGTGAACTGAAGAAGCCTCTTTTTCATATAATGTTTGTATGATAAAATGTAAGAATAGTTTAGACCGTACTTGCAAAGCAGTCTCAAACATTGGCACATAGCCCACCAGGAGATAGCTAAAACAGACTAAGATTCACATGAGATAATGTAGCTTGTAAAAAAAGACACCAAAAGAGCCATCTATATACTATAAAAACAAAGAATTAAACCTTAAATACAGCTCGATTCAAATTACTATTTTTCCCTAGGAATGTCATTGCAGTAGTTAGAGACCAGCTTACTGAATGCCACATGGAGCAACAACTGTTTGTATCCTCTCGGTAACAGTGGACACAAGCTATAAATACTGACTTCTCAGTGGACACAGTTTATATGGCACTGTAAAAGAAAGAGGTTTAATAAGATAGCAAAATAAACACAAATATTTTAGAATAACAAAAACCCCTTCAGCTGGGCTACATAAAAATAAACTTGCGAAATATAAAATAGTGCATCTGGCCCGAGGCTTAGAGGATTAAGTAAATATGGCTCTTAGTATCTGCTGTGCAAAGACAAAAAATAAATCTGCAGTGGCCACTAGTGAACTGGATGATGGATACTGTACATGCATGGTGCAGACTTCTAAATTTGTTATTACTTTTACACTGCACAGTGTCAAATGCCACTGCCTGACCTTGATCAATATTTAAAGGTTTTAATGCTTCAAGTGGTGTGGTTGCATGCAAATGTGTTTGGGGTTGGGTGGGGGGCATGATGGAAACAAAGAGATAGATATTTATAGATAGAAAGGGTCACAGAGGATCAGAGAGATAAGCAAGGAGGATAATGAGGCTGTTTGTGTGCCCATGTTCAATGTAACCAAGGCAGGTTAGGAGTTTTTTTCCACGAGACCAACAATTAATCAATCAAACTTGGGAGCCCGATAGTTCTCCAAGCTCTGATTCTGCTGAGGAGACATCTTTACTACTCCTGTTCTCCTTCAGTTCTCCTTCTCTCATCTCCTCCTCTGCTTCCACTCTGGTAAATGAGACACTGACAGATTGTTGAGGTAAAAGGCCATAGATCAGGGTGGTACTAACGTCATAGCCTGATAGATGGATTCCACTCCATATCTCATGGCAAACTCATCCACTATCTCCTGAGACACATCGTCAAAGTAGACCTTCCACGCCTCTTCCCCTTTCACCTGCGGGATCTTCACTACCCCGCTGTTCTTCACCTCGGTCAGGTAGTGGAAAAGATTCTGTGAGTGCCACAAAAGATAAGACAGGAACAGGTTAGGGTGACGGAGCACAGTGTCATGAGAATTCCTGTGCGATGGTGGATGTCAGCTGATGAAAACCCTTATCATAGCTGTAAATATCTTTGCAAACATGATGCTTAGCCCTCTGACGATGCTGACTAGATTAGAGTGGCAACCACTTTTTCCTAGTACCAAATGCTGATTACCTCATGTAAACAGGTGTACTGGCCATGAGGAGGAACCACGTTCTCTTCCCCTTTCATTTCCACACTGATCTTGAGTCTGATGGCACCAGATACTGCAGATTTGTCAGTTCTTTTATCTGTAAAACATTACCAAGATGGATTAGTCACTCATAATAACTTGAAATTACTGTATCAGATAAATAGCTTACAATATTTGTTCACAATTGTAATTCTATTCAAAAACACAGTATAATTTCCATTTTCTTGATTTTGGGTGATGCAGTGCAGTTTCCGTGCCCCAGAATGACTAGCATGGGCTGGCAATTTGTTTTTCTTTCTCTGCACAGCTTTCTAAATTGCGGGCCATTGATTTTGACAATTTTTTCCTCACAATAGCAGATGGGGAAACAAGTCAAAGACCTAAAACACATTAATCTTTACAAGTTTTATTGCACCCAGTAAAAAAAAAAAAAAAGTGGAAGAGAGAGAGAGAGAAAGAGAGAGAGGATCTCAAGCCTGTAAGAAGTGAGCTCGCTCAGAAAGAGAACATTAAATTTAATAATGTCCATCACTTTTAAGTCCATCCTTGAACACAGTACAAGAAAGAGACGTACAGTGCTGTGAAAAAGTATTTGCCCATATTTGACATACTTATAAGTTTCAGATTTTTTTTAATATGAGACAAAGATAACCTGACTAAACACGGAACATAGTTTTAAATGATGACTTCATTTATTATAATGGAAAAAAGTTATCCAAACGTACCTGGCCCTGTGTGAAAAAGTAAATGTCCCCTAAACCTAATTATTCTTAAACCATAAACTCTGACCTTAACTGAGAGACGTGAGGTCTGCACTTTA